>PVKP010005202.1:76172-91347 GCA_004027715.1 Plecturocebus donacophilus | reverse complement strand
AGATTATAACAGATTTTATATTAAAAATTCTATTTATTGAACACTTACTATGTGCCAATAAATGCTTTATGTATACAATCTCAATTTATCCTGCCAATAACCTAGTGATGTAGTTTATTACAGAGAATGTGATTAAATCAGAAATTAAACTAGTTAATGTCAGAACCAAGAGAGGAAAGGGGAATTTATTTCTCAGAAAACTGGGAAAATGGGGAAACCAAGGATGCAATAACTTCAAGCATGGCTGGATTTGGACTTGCAGTGGGATTATCAGGGCTGTCTCCCTCTGGTCTCTCTGCTCTGCTTGTCTTAATTTATCTATATTTACATTGGGTCTGGGAACTCCTAGACATCTATCAGGACTGTGTCCTTCTTGGTTTTCCTTGGCTTCATTCTCCATATAGGGTCTTACTATGTAGTAGACAAGATGACTGCCAGAAATCCTAGCATCTCCTCTACATAGCTGAGCATCCCTAGAACAAGAGCCTAAGCCAGTTTTCAGTATTCTTTGAAGTTTGAAAATGCTAAAATCCTAGGGTGTCATTGTTGTCATTTTATTATGGTCTACCAGTTTTTAAAAATAATTTATGTCTTGAAATCAACTACTCAACTTGTATTAAAATGTGCAGATTACAAATCTGGACAGGTCAGTGGGTCGTCATAGGCAACCACATTGTATATTATCAAGCTTCCATGGCTTACTCTAGTTCAGACTCACTGAAGAAGGAAAATATGGCTTTGGCAGCATTGAAATTGAGATGTATTTCTTTACATCAGCATTTCCAAATATCCATGATGAAAAACCTCTGAGAAATGTTTTCTAAAAACAAAACCTAGAGCTTGAAATTAATTTTTTTAAAATTGATATCTTCCCCTTCTATTAAAAAAAAAAAAGTTGTTCAGAAAAAGACCCCTAAAGTTTTCAAACAGGAAATGAAACTGCTTTCAGGTTGAAAATGTCAGAGTTAACTATAGGTACTCAGCTTATGCCTCCCATTGCCCCAATCCCTCAATGGGTACCTCAAGAAGTAGCTGTTTTAGCTACGTGAATTTTTTTCCCCCCAATAACTATGCTCACAATTCACAGTTGTCTGAAAACCACCCTGGTTTGTAGAATTCATCTGAAATATTTTTTAACTGCACCATCTCCCACCCCATTTTTCTAGTTTTTTCCTTCATATTCCCAAATCTCTAAAGATTCTGTAGAACATTTGCTCAGTAGGTTGCATATACCAGGTGCTGTCCCAGGTCTTGGGAATATAGATGTCTTCATCTGTTTTGTGTTGCAACCTAAGCAATTAAATTCTGTTGAATACCTAAGACTGGGTAATTTATAAGAAATGAAAAGAAGTTTACGGAGCTTACAGTTATGCAGGCAGGGAAGTACAAGATTCGGCAACCCATCTGGTGAGGACCTGGTGCTGCTTTGACTCCTGGTAGAAAGCAGAAAGAAGGGGAGCAGAAGCGTACCGAGACACCAAATGCAAGAGGCAGCTGAGAACTAATTCATTCCAAGAGACTTAAACCGGTCTCTCCAGAGAGAGATACTAATCATCTTAATGACCTAATTAAAGTTCGGATAAAGGTCCCAGCTCCCAACACCCATTACATTGGCAGTCAAATTGCAACATGAGTTTTGCATGGAAACTCATGCAAAGGGAGAAAAAAAAAAAACATCCAAACTATAGCCACAGATGAGGACAAAATACAGTCATGTCCTGCAGTGGTGGGGAAGACAAGCAGTCTAATGAGTCTAACTACCTGTATCAGTAGAACCTGCAGGATATTGTGGGAGCAAAGAGGAAGGCAGTTCCCAGATCACTCCCCCAATGCTAGGGCTGATTCCAGTTGTCTTCAGTGGTAAATGCACCATCCTGGAGCTGCTTTCACTCACAGGATCCCACCTCCAGCTGGAGCTGTTGTACCTCTGTGTGGCAGGCTATTAGGTACCAAGTGGATCTTGTTGTTTCCTCTTTGGGCCCACAGCAGAGAACAACCCAGGCCCTTAGTACCCCATACTCTGAGTTCAGAGAAAGGCCTGGTTGCTTCCCTTCCTGCCTTTTCCCCCTGCCCTCTCACTCCCACAAGCCTCTCTAAGCAGAGCTGTTTCATCAAAACCAGCACCCCTACCCTAAAGACAAAAGAAGAGGAGTGTAGGGAGGGAGTAAATCATTACTTCTACCTAGAGCTTTGGGAGGGGTCAATGGGCACTGTGCAATGGATTTCTTCTCCAAAATCAAGGAAACAATTTGTAAGGTTTGAGGGTGCACTGTCATCCTGCCTACACCCCTCCACACACGTTCTCCACTGACCTGGAGACTGGTCATCAGCGGTCATCTTTTGGAGGTTGGAGAATGAGGTGAGGGAATGGCACAGCAAGATGGTGAGGAAGACGACAACCAGGTCAGGACTGTCCCCAAATTGCAATTCTCAAGACCTACAGGAAGGGGATCCCCAGGAGATTTTGAGCCATGGAGTTGAAGAGCTTGGGAAAGCAAATATTTTTGGATCAATGGCATCCCTAGGGACCCATACAGCAAAGGGTGAAGGAGGTCTGTACGAGGCCCACAGAGGAATACGTATGATGTCTCCTGCTGGGGGACCCCAGAGTCTGCTCCTGGTGAGGGAGGCATCCCAGCCCTCATGAAGCCCAGTGGACAGAAACAGCAGTCATGGCCGCCCAAGGGGAGGACAGCAACTGTACCATGGACATCCACGTGAGGGAGCATCTGTCTTACTTTATTTCCTCCTCTGGAGCAGTAGAGACAATTACAGACTGGGCCTCCTCTGCCACTTGAAGTTCCCATGCCATAAGTTCCACCTGTCCTGACAGAAATGGAGAGAATCAAAATATTAAAATAAACAGAGGAACTAGAGGTAACTGTTCCTTTGACCAAAAACAACAGAAAAGTTATGGGATTGAAACCAAGGTTGTTATGGAGAACAGGAATAGTAGCAACTATTGGAAAAACAAAACCATTTTATGCTTATACTCCTAATTAGTTAATACTCCTCAGTAAACGAGGGAAAGTGTTTTATTGCCTTTGTTAAATTTAAAATAGGCTCTTAGAAGAGTTATTGATGAAAAGCATTTAGAACTGTACTTGGGACATAGTAAGACCTCAAAAAGATGAGCTAAGATAGAAAGTAGTAGCAGTAGTAATAGGAGTAGGGTATTTTCATCATGGAACTGGTGTCTTAGTTCAGGCTACCATAATAAAATACCATTAACTGGGCAGCTAATGAATAGTAATTTATTTGTCACTAGTTTGGAGGCTGGGAAGTCTGAGATCAAGGTGCCAGCAGATTCCATGTCTGGTGAAGACCTGTTTCCCGATTCTTACATGGCTCCTTCTTACCATGTCCCCACATGGTGAAACAGGCAGGCTAACTCTCTCTGGAGTCTCTCTTATGAGGGATTTGTGCCAATTACGAGGGCTCTGCCCTCACGATCCAGTCACCTTCTAATGACCTTACCTCCAAACACCATCACATTGGTGATTAGGTTTCAACATATAAATTTTGAAGATCACAAACATTCAGACAGTAGCAACTGGATAGAATTTTCAAAACATATATAAAGGATTTCCATAACCTTTCTTCATTTGATCTACAAAGGAACCCAGTAGAATAGGTAAAGAGGGTGTTGTCATCCCCACTTGAATATGAGGAAACTGAGGCTCCTTGAGAGTATGTGAGTTTTTTTATTCAAAAAAAATCATACCTATGAACCTAGAATCGAAGCATTCTGAGTTCTATCCTATGCTTTTTTCCATGGCCAGCTTTGTAAGTCACAGAGAGAAGAAGGAGAATGAAAAGGAAAGATTGGAGAGGGAAGGCTGAAGAAAGACAGCCATTTACAACCACGAGCCCGGAGTATCCTGGGATTTTCAGATACTTTTTTTTTTAAACAAAACAAAACAAAAAACACATTGATTAAGGAACAATTCACATACCATACAATTCACCCATTTGAAGTTTACAGTGTAGTGGCTTTTGGTATATTCACAGATATATGTAACAATCACCGCAGTTGAATGTAGAACATTTTCATTTGCTCAAAAAGGAACCTTTTGGAGGATGTCTCCTCTTGACCTCCCCATTCCCTCCAGCCCTAATAAACCACTATCGGCTTTCTGTCTCAATAGATTTTCTTATTCTAGATATTTCATAAATGGTATAATATGTGGTCTTTTGTGAGTGACTTCTTTCACTCAGCATAATGTTTTCAATGTTCATCTGTATTGATTGCAGCATGTATCAGAACTTCACTTATTTTGCGACTGAATAATATTCCATTGTATTGACATGCCACATTTGCTTATCCATTCTTCGGTTTGCATATATTTGTTTTTTTTTTTCACATTTGGGCATTAAGAATAATGGGGCTACAAACATTCATGTACAAATTTATATGGACATATACTTTCATTTCTCTTGGGTATATACCCAGGAGTGGAACCAATGGGCTATATAATTCTATGTTTAATTTTTTGGAGGAACTATGTTTATTTTTTTTTTTTTTGAGGAACTATTAATACCACACTGTTTTCCAAAAGTTGCACCATTTTACATTCCCACCAGCAGACTATGAGGATATCAATTTCTTTATATCCTTGTCAATACTTGTTACTATCTGGCTTTTTTACTCTAGTCCTTCTAGTGGACGTGAAGTGGTGTCTCATGATGGTTTGGTTTTGCATTTCCCTGATGACAAATGATGTCAAGCTCGCTTTCATTTAGCTTTCCCAATGAAGGACATACGCTTGCAGCAAAGCAGAACTGGATTGGGACCCTGGCTGTGCCACTTCCTCCCTGTTAAGCAACTTCTATCCAATTGCTTCACACCATGAAGCCTCACTTTTCTCATCTGTAAAATGAAGATGAAAATATTTGCATCATTATGTGTTGTGAGGCTTCAAGAAAATAATACATGCAGAGCACCTAAGTACCTTGGCAAACAGTGGAGGCTTTGTAAACAGAGGTATTATCATTTTATTATCAATTAAGATAAGAAAACTGAGGCCCCAAAAGGTTGAGAACCTTATCAGAGATGGTAAAGTAACAATGTACTTGAGTCAGGACCGTCTGGCTCCAAACCACAGTGTTCCTGAAACTCTACTTTTGAGTTAGAATGCTAGGTACCTACTGGGGGGTTACATTTTCCGGTCCTTCACACATCTACAAGCATGTTGAATAGTGAACACATAAAAGTAATTCGAGTCTGTAAATAAACAATGGTACATATTATAATCAACGGCACAGAAAAAAGAAAACACATCCCTTTCTTTTGCACTAACCTTAAGTTCTAGGTGCAGTTTTGTTCATTTGCCTCCAATATAAAAATTATCCATTTAAAATGTTAATACTGTAAGAAAACTTTTTTATTATGAGATAAAATAATGTTTTTTAATAAAAATAGGTTGTATTCCACCTTGAATTCATCTTTTTTAAAAAAAACAAGACTTCAAACATTTAATCTTTCATGTGATTTTTATTGTCCTTGTATTTGTATTTTTTTCAATTAGAATGTAATTTAGTTTTATGATGAAAACCACCTAGAGGCTAAGATTACATACATTTCCATGTATACATAGAAACTTGTTCTGTTAGTCAGTTTGGGCTGAGTTGTGTTGCAGTAATATCCCCCAGATCTTCAGGACTTACAGCAAAAACGGCTCCTCTCTGGCTTGTGTTCATGTCCTTTGAAGATCAGCTGCAGCTCTGCTCCATGTTCTTTTTATTCTAGAGTCAAGACCAAAGGAACAATCTTGAGCAATGGCACGCCAGCATCGTCATAGAGGTACATGAGAAATGTCAGCATCAGAGGATGGCACGTAAAGTTTTCTTTTTTTTTTGAAGAGGAGTCTCACTCTGCCACCCAGGCTGGAGTGCAGTGGCATGATCTCAGCTCACTACAACCTCCTCCTCCTGGGTTCAAGCGATTTTCCTGCCTCACCTCCTGAGTAGCTGGGACTACAGACGCCTGCCACTACACCCAGCTAATTTGTGTAGTTTTAGTAGAGATGGGGTTTCACCATGTTGTCCAAGCTGGTCTCGAACTCCTGAACTTGTGATCCACCCACCTCAGCCTCCCAAAGTGCTGGGATTACAGGCATGAGCCACCACACCCAGCCTGCACTTAAAGTTTTTATCTGGAAGCAGCAAATGTCATTTTCGCTAATAAAAAAATGACCAAATCCAGAAACATGGCTAAGCCTGATGTCAGTGAAGCAGGAAGAATACCTCTTCTCACAGGGAGGGCCACCAGGCAGGCCCTAAAAAAAGAAGGGAAGCAAAGGTTTGGATAAATAGTGCAATCTACCAGAATTCTGGGTTGTGAGTCTCCACTTCTGTCTCTCTATGAGCAAAATGCATCTATCCTTTCCCATAGGGATGCCAGATTAAATAAAGGATGCCCAGCTAAATTTAAATTTCAGTCAACAATGGGTAATTTTTTAGGATAAGTATGCCCCAAATATTGCACAGTGGGCTATACAAAAAAATTATTCATTGTTTATCTGAAAGTCCATTTTAACTAGGAATCATATATTTTAATTTACAAAATATGGCAGCCCTACTCAAGAAAAATAACCTAAAATTCCATTCAGTTACAGCATCAGGCTTCAATTCCATGATCTCATGGAGTTCTGTCTACATCAGGCCCAGATGTTCACTCTCTTGAGAGCAAAACCTACAGATCGAAAAGGCAAGTTATCTGCCCCTCATATGCCCAATGTATCATGGTGAAACAGGATACCTAAAATAATCACTCCAATTCAGAAAGTGAGAGGAGAGGAGGAAAACAGAAGTCACTTGTCCATGGCAATTCTGAAAGTCCCTTGGGCAGAAGTGCCAGACCACCTTCCATGGAGACTGGAAATGTTCTTTAATTAGGACTTGATTCTGGACCTAGAACAATAACACCCGATCTACTGTTGTGCATGGCAGTTGGCACTATCCTCTGGGAGGTCTTTCCTTTTCAGTTATCCTCCTAAAGCATTTTTTTGTAAAGGACAATATGTCCTCTTTGGAAGCTGGCCAGACTTCTCTGTCTTCTTCCCACAGAAAGTTGGAAATCCAAAGGTCACTTCAAGTCTCAAACAGTTATAATCTATTTTAGTATGAGCTGGTGACTCTTTTGGCAATAAAACTTTCTCACATTCTTATCTATTTGATTCCAAACAGCCTCCTGTGCCAATAGCCACATCCATAATTCTTTCTAGTTGTAACTTTCCCTCTAGACTTAATTGCAGGTAATTTAAATTGATCTGGCTCCAGTGAAAGAACTACACTTGGAATTTCTTTTTCCTAAGCCATTGTCCAACAGGAAGGATTTAATTGGTGCCACTGTAATCAATTCAAAGGTTTTAAAAGAGGAACAATACCTTTGATTGGTCCTCGTGGCAAGGCTGAATCTTAGTCAGTCTTTGTCACTGAAAGACCTTTCCGTTTTATCTTTTATTGTTTGGAAATCAAAATCAATTACACCCTCTAGTCCTCTGAGTTCTCAAGTTTCTGGACCCTTTCTACTCCCTTTGATCTTCCCGAAAGGGACAATTCCTACCTAAGCTCAACTTTCATAGCATTTCACTAAGTGCAGCCCACAGCAACTTAGGCATGAGAGTAACATTCCATTTCACAACTTTGCCTAAAGCCATAAGCTCATTTAGTACATTATCTGTACTCCTAGGGATTAAAGGTGACAGTTTTACCCAATACATTGCCACTAGACAGCATGGATTGCCATTTTTCCGTCCTTCAACAGTGTTATTTTTTGCTTCCTACTCCCAAGCTTCAGAATTAATGCAACATAATTTAGGTTTTCTGCTATGGTAGCAACTCAGTAAATCTCAGTTGCTGTATCAATTAGCTTAGCCTAAGTCATGCTGAAGTAACAACAAAAACATCCAAAATCTTTACAAAGATTTATTCCTTGCATATGTCCATGTCCTTTACAGGTTGGCTGTCATTTTGCAATATGTCATCTAATTCATCTTTTTCTAGGACTTAGACCAAAGAAGCAGACACTATCTGGGACATGTTGGCTTGGGGCAAAGGAAAAAAAAAAGGGCAAATATTTCTCTACTTGGAAATGGCTCATGTACTTCTGGCTACATTCCATTGACCATAGCAAGTCACACAGTCAGGATGAACTTCTTTTCTTCTTTTTTCCTTCTACACACTTTATTTTTTTTTTAAATTTTCCCATAGGTTACTGGGGTACAGGTGGTGTCTGGTTACATGAGTAAGTTCTTTAGTGGTGATTTGTGAGATTTTAGTGCACCTATCATACACTGCACACTATTTGTAGTTGTTTATCCCTCGAAGATGGACTTCTGATGGGTGAAAAATATACTAGTCTCACAGGGAAGAGTAGTGAGGAGCAGACCCACAGTGAAGGACAGCAGATACTTTTGAGCAATAGTATAGTCTACCCAGTAGTGTGCTGATAAGTATTTAACAACTGCCTCTCTGGGGAACAGAAGCCCTGATTTGCACATTTGTCAATTTCCATGGTGCAAATACTCTCGCCGATTTCAAGACACCAATATTATGTCGCCAAATGCAAAATTTGGAAGAGACATGTACAATTAATTCTTGTGAGCCAGTATGAGCATGCTACAGCACACCACTGAATCAACCTCATTTAAATCAATTATTTGCTAAACATAAGTCGGCTTATACCTGTTCCACAAGATGAAGAACACCTGCAGTCTTGCTGTGGCTTATAACGAGAGAGGAGACTATTATGCAACTCAGCATAAACCTGACTTAAACCTAAACTGAGAATTTGCAGTAGGGATGAGGAGGAACAACCAACTCAAAATTAAGTCTTCATATTATTTGCTATTTCAGCATTAATTGGAAAATTCAAGTGGAGAGTAAGAATGTGAGATTGAATATTTTGCCTCTATAAATAAGATTCAGCCCCAGGCTCCTCTTTTGCAGAAATTCTTATTAAGGACTTGGCTCTCCTCCAAGAAAAATAAGGTAGAAATCATTCAAAACCCTTTACTTCCAAATTATTCCTGATAGAATCTTCTTGATGAGTATAGCTCTCTAGTTTTGTATGTTTACAATTTTCCAATAAAAAGCTTGTTTAAAATATCCCTCAGCTAGGAAGTAGCTCTTACATACTTTACTTAAGTCGTAAGCCATTCAAAGACTATTCCTTTTTTTTTTTTTTTTTTTTTTTTTTTTTTTGAGACTGAATCTCTGTAGCATAGGCTAAAGGGCAGTGGTGAAACACAGCTCACTACAGCCTCCACCTCCCAGGCTCAAGGGATCTTCCTGCCTCAGCCTCCCAAGTAGTGGGAAATATAGGCACCCATCATGCCCACTAATTTTTGTACTTTTTTATAGAGACAGGATTTTGCCATGTGGCCGGTCTCAAACTCCTGGGCTTAAGTAATCCTCCCATCTTGGCCTTCCAAAGTGATGAGATTACAGCTGTGAGCTACCATGCCCAGCCCGTGCATTCTTTAAGTACATTGACATTATCTCTATGGTAACACTGGGCAAGTTGCTTATGTGCTCTGAATTTTTGTTTCTCCAACGATAGGATGGGATAATAACATCTGCCTTACAAAGCTATTATGAAGCTTAAATACCTGACATACATAAAGTATCTAGCAAAGCACTTGCACATGGTGGTCACTCAATAAGTAGTTATTAACATTCACTATTGAGGATACTGATTAGAATTATCATGATTATTACTGAGCCATGAAACTAGAGGTTTTAAGTTACTATTTAAAATACTGCAAGGCTTTATTCAATAGCCTCAGAGCATTTGGCAGGAGTAATTTGGCTGTTGATTTTGAGTGTATCTGACAGGAGTGGCTTTTGCAGCTCCCCTGGAAGCATGGATGTTATTGTAATTTAACAAAACTCACCTCTGTAGTTGCTAGTGCATGTTGTCTATTGGCCTCGAGCTTAGCTCAAATTATCAGGCCAATGGAAAGATTGAATGCTTTGCCTCCAGGCAAAATTGTGGCCTGCAGGGGGTGGCTCCTGCATCCCATCCTCAGCAAGAACAGAAAGCTCACTCAGCATGCTGCAGTCTTTCATACTGATTCTGACATAAAACATCAGGTGGAAATTCCACTTTCTGACTCTGCAGTAATTGTGCGGGAGCCAGAGGGCCATCCAAACACAGATGTCTGGCATGACACTGCACCCCTCATGAGGTCACAGGACAGACATTGCAGAGAGATAGCAATGATCATGGGTAAAGGAGAGCCCACCGTCTTCAGGGGGCAACTCATTCATTCTTCCTCCTTCATTGTTCCTGAGTTACTGGGAATAGTCAAGGTTATTGTTTCAGACTTTTTCCAATGACTTGACTTATCATGGTGAGAAAGATGTTGATGCTGATAATGGTGAGAGTAAAAATGGTGAAACTTTTTCCAGAGTTTCAAATAATGGAACTCTGTATCCTACCATTCTGTAGCATGTGTGAGTACGTGTGTGTGTGTGTGATTCTACATATGTATGTGTGTATTGATTCCTCCTGAGTAGCCTCCACTTTTTTAACTAAGTATATCAACTTCTGGAACTGCACATCACAGTTTTCCAGCAGTGACTCTCTCACCCCTAGCACAGCTATCAAAGACCTGAAGCCATGTAATACAGTGACCTTTGAAACAGAGGAACAACCCCTGCCTGTGCAGTCCAAAATCCAAGCATAACTTTTGACTCCCCAAAAACATAACCACTGATAGCCTACTGTTGACCAGAAGCCTTACTGATAACATAAACGTCAATTAACACATGTTTTATTTGTTATATGTATTATATACTGTGTTCTTACAGTAAAGTAAGCTAGAGAAAATACCGTTATTGAAAAAATCACGAGAAAGAGAAAATATATTTACTCTTCATTAAGTAGAAGTGGATCATCATAAAGTTCTCCATCCTCACTGTCTTTGTGTTGAGCAGGATGAGGAGGAGAAAGAGGAGAGGTTCGTCGTACCGTCTCAGCACTAGCAGAGGCAGAAGAAAATCCAGGTATAGCAGACCAATGAAGTTCAAATCCGGTCATTCAAGGGTCAACTGTAAAGACTACTAGAGGCAGAGGCTCACTTAATTGTGTGTTCAGGAATTAAGAATTTAACATTAGAGTATGCAAAGGCATATAGATTGATATAATGGACTTTATGTCACTCTATATCATTTATATATAACCAACTCAGAAGCAGGAGGATGGGAGTGGGGCCAGGGATAAAAAAACAACACATTAGGTACAATGTACATTACTTGGGTGGTAGGTGCCCTAAAATCTCAGAATTCACCACTATATAATTCATCCATGTAGCCAAACACCACTTATACCCTAAAAGCTATTGGAAGAAAAAAAAAAAGATTTAATATTGTTAGTATGAGCAGCTCCACAAATTTGGGGTGCACATAGGGTCATATTATTTTTCCAATTAATTCATTGAGTAAAGCTTGCTGGTATAACAACAACAACAAATAGACAAATTTTCAGTTATTTCTTGCTTATATAATAACCTAAACAGTTGTTTCTGGTTGGAGGGCAGCTTTCCTCTACAGAATGATCCAGGGCTCAAAGCGTAATTATGCTCTCTTTTCTGGCCAATGGAGTGTTGTACTCACTCTATTAAGAGTAGCTTTACCTAGGGCTCCCAGGAGACTCCTAAAGAAGCCAACTTAATTTTCTGTTACCTCTTTGGATAATGCCAGGAGGTATTGTATATAGAATCACACACAAACTCACACACACACACACACACACACACACACACACACACACAAGCTTTATATACACTGGGGCATCCTACTATATTGAATTGTCTGAAATGAATGAACCAAATGTCATCTCCAAATTTTAGTAGATGAGTGTCTATGAAATAAAGAGGATTTAGAGACCTGGCATAGTGGGTGATGCCTTTAATACCAGCACTTTGGGAGGCTGAGGCAGGCAGATCACTTGAGGTCAAGAGTTTGAGACCAGCCTGGCCAACATGGTGAAACACCATCTCTACAAAAAATACAAAAAGTAGCCAGACACAGTGACAGGTGCCTGTAATCTCAGCTACTTGGGGGGTAGAGGCAGGAGAACTTCTTGAACCCAGGAGGTGAAGGTGGCAGTCAGCCAAGATAGTGCCACTACACTCCAGCCTGGGTGACAGCCAGACACTATGTCAAAACATAAGAGTATTTAGAGGATATCTTCATATTATAAAATGGTATAAACTGAAAAAATATGAACATAAGCTTATATTTTGAAGAAAACAGTTAATGGTATTACTAAGATTTGTAGTTGGTGCTCCATACATTTATCAAGCCAGACAATTGAATCATGCCTGGAACTTAGCAGCTCAATTGTTATTTTTTAGAATAAATAAATGAATGGTAGTGATATCAGTCTAATAAGTATTTTAAAATATGCAAAAATCTTTAGATATAAAATTGTATATTAAAATTCATTTAAGTTTTTGAGATGACAATTGGAAGATATTCCACAATTGATTATTTCTATTTAGATTGCCAAAGTAGACAGAGATGTGCCTTGTACATGCCACTCAGGACTGCTACATATGTTCATAGAGGGTGAGAACTGTACAGTCCCAGAAGATGCCATTCACACAGACTCCCATGCAAATGGCTTCCCTGGGTTTGTGCAATGCATACTGTGCACACAGCTGCCTGATTTGAATACATCCGTCCTAACAGGCCGTAAGGGTAGAGCAGCTGATTCACCTTGTGCATCAGCAGGACTGATTGAGCTGGTCTGGCTGAGTAGTGCGTTCTCACTTCATGTTCCCACTGCTTCCTCATTTACCACCTCCTCCTAGAAGCTTACGTTCTTGTAAAGATATTGGCCTTCCCAGAGAGAAAAGAGTGCCCTTCTGCCGAGGGCATGCTTATCACCTCACCTGAGTCCACGCAAACTCCAGACGACACTCAGTAATCCTGGAGCAGGAGAGCCCCTGCAATGGGAACTGAATGTTCTTTCTCTCTTAGTAATGAGGAGCTTAAACAAACACACACACACACACACACTGGGTTTCTTTTTAAACCCAACTTTTCGAGGATTGCCTATTAAATACCAAGAGATATCTTAGCTCTCTGTTAATTAACGATGTTATTAATGCAAAAATGTTCTCATTGTTTAGCCTCCAAGAAAGCCTTATATGGGTCCTTCAGATCCCACAGGCCAATTTTAAACATCTTATCTTTATGTACTCAATATTCATATTCCAAAACTTAGAATATAAGTTCTAGATCTCTCTAGAGTCTGGGGTTTGTTGGAAGTTGGGACAGATGAGCCTAAGATGAGAAAAAAAGACCAGTTAAGGCTGGGCATGGTGGCTCACGCCTGTAATCTCAGCACTTTGGGAGGCCGAGGCAGGCAGATCACCTGAGGTCAGGAGTTCGAGACCAGCCTGACCAGCATGAAGAAACCCTATCTCTACTAAAAATACAAAATTAGTTGGGAGTGGTGGTGCATGCCTGTAATCCCAGCTACTTGGAAGGCTGAGGCAGGAGAATCACTTGAACCCAGGAGGCAGAGGTTGTGGTGAGCCGAGATCATGCCATTGCACTCTAGCCTGGGCAACTCCACCTCAAAAAAAAAAAAAAAAAAACCAGTTAGGAAGGAGGCAGTGACCAAGGGCGTGGAGAACTATTAATGGTTCTCACTACCATTTAAGAGAAGACTTTATGGGACTTGGAGACTGACAAATAAAGATAAGGATGAACTGCAAATAACTTCAGGATCATGTTGCTGGACATTTGCTGGTGCCACAGCATGATAAGAGATAAAAGGACTAGGAATGGTGAGGACTTACACATGTAGAGAAACAGCATATCAAGAGCAGAACAACATTGGATACAAGAATATCACCAGACTTTCAATTTTTGTGTCAAATTAGACAAAGGGACAAATACTACAAGTTCAAAGCAAGCAAATATTGTTTGATTTCAAAATTTCTCTTTCCATATTTTTTCCCCTCTCTTGGGAAGAACATCACTTATATACCTTGGAGTAATCTCTCATTCTTAACAACATGTGAAAATCTCTCATCCTAGATCCATAGTGGCAGCTGTTGAAAACATTATGACTTCTTCCTTTGCATTTCCTACTTCTGCTTGATGTCTTGTGCCACTGCCAAAGTTTTCTTTCATTGCATGAGTGTGACCATGTGATTTCTGGTGCATTTTAGAGTAGTCCAAGATTTATTGGAAATTCTTAACTTCCCAGAAAATCCCTCGTTTTGGATATAAATATAGAAAATAAAGTATGCCCCCAATAATTTTATAAGACAGGCAGGGAGCTCACTCAGCCATTCAATAGCTAGTTGTTGAGTACTGTTGTTACTGAGGAAGAGGCTGGAAATTCGATGTGGAACTAGATATGGTTCCTGCCATTCAAGAGTTTTACAATCTGAGGGGAAAGGGAAAGGAAAATAAATCAAGCCTTAAAGGAATGGGTAATAAGTGAGATATTGATCCATATGAACAGCCAACTCACACGCGAACGTTAGAGAAACTTTCTGTAGGTGATAATGTGCATAAATGGAACACAAAGTCTACTAGAAACAGTGTATAAAGTAAGGTAGCTGCCAAATACTATAGAAAAGATACCAATTTATTCCAACTAAGCAAAGATACTAATTTATTCCAACTAAGTAGACCACCAAGATTTTTTTGGAAAGAGATTGCATTGAACTTGGGAGGGTCAAGTGAATAATTCCTGGGACATGAGAAACTTCAGGGCTTATTTAAGGTACTAGGTGACATTGTTTACCAAGATCAGGTACAGGTTTGGGGCTGCAAGACAGGGAGACAGACACATACTTTAAAAAATAGTTAACAGCATATCTAAAATTACATAGTACTACAATATTCAATAAACACTGCCTGGCAGTAAGTGATTAAGAGCTAAATTAAGGGCTGGACATGGTGGCTCATGCCTGTAATCCCAGCACTTTGGGAGGCTGAGGTGAGTGATCACTTGAGGTTGGGAGTTCGAGACCAGCCTGACCAACATGGAGAAACCCTGTCTCTATTAAAAATACAGAATTAGCCGGGCATCTTGGCGCTTGCCTGTAGTCCCAGCTATTTGGGAGGCTGAGGCAGGAGAATCGCTTGAACCCAGGGGCGGGGGTGGGGGGCGGAGGTTTCAGTAAGCCAAGATCGTGCC
>PVKP010005202.1:0-76072 GCA_004027715.1 Plecturocebus donacophilus | reverse complement strand
CAGAAGCTGAACAACTGCCCTCCAAAAGTTGCACCGACGCTATTCAGCCCTTATGTTCAGTTCTAAGCCTTTGCAGGGATGGGAGGGAGGTGGGGACTACCAAGTAATCCACAGGTCACAAGGGATGCTCTTTAAGGTGGTTTTCCTGATGTTTTATTACCCCTGCTTTAGGCAAGACTTTGTAGACAAAGAGTATTGAACTTGAAGCCTGGGTCTCCACCATGACTTAATCTTGAGCGTGTCATTTAGTTTTTTAATATCTTTGAGTCCCGTATTCCCATTTGTAAAATATGGAGGTTGTGGGCTCCATAATAATATCTAGGCATTTAGGATCTATCAGGTGCCAGGTGATGCGTTTTCCGCGTTATCTCTTGATCCTCACAACCACCTTGGTAGAGTTCACTAATCCCATTTTACTCTAGACGTTCTGTTCAGAGAGCTTTGGTGGCATGCCCAAGGTCACACAGCAAGAGTGGCGGATACGGATTCCACTCCAAGGCTGGCTGACCACAACACTATGCAGCCCCAGTTTGATCGCAGGTAACCTCCTCCAAGACTTCCCCCAACGGCCCGCTTGGATCCTTCTTCTCTCCGGGCAACACTGGCGTCCAAAGCACCCCGGCAGACACCAGACATGCTCGGTAGCTCAGGAAGACTTTCGCTCTGCCTCGGGAAATTTTTCAGGCCGCTCCGGGAGCCGAGCCAGCCCCGCCCACGGCTCCCCTTCTCGGGATTGGTAGAATTTCCAGGAGGCGGTGAGGGAAGGGAGGGAGGCGGAGGCCCAGATTACCTCCTAAACCTACTGCGCTCTGGGAGCGCGCGCCCCTAGAGTGCGTGCGTGCGTGCGTGTGAGTGAGCACGTGAGGGCCCCGGAACGTGCACAGTGGGCGGGGACAGGAAATGGGAAGCGAGGGGCGGGGTTGCCGTTGCCATGGCAGTGACGTCAGGCGTCAAGGAGCGAACCCGGCCCCTTCCCCGCGCGCGCGCGCGCACACACACATAGAGACATGCACACGCGCGCGCACAGCCGATCTCCCTCAGACACACTGGAGGGAAAGGTCAAACTAAAGGCGAGAGAGCGGAGAGACCGGAGGGAGCTGCTGCCGCCGCCGCGCGCCATGACGGACGCGGCGGAGGCTGCTTTCCCTATGCGGACGCCGCCGAGCCTCTGCTCTCGCCGCGCCCCCTGCCCCCGCGCGCCCCTCTACCCGGCGCTGGCGCGTCCCCGCGCCCCCTCCCCCGGCCGCTCCAGGCGCGCGTTGGGCCTGGGGAGCGGGGCGCCGGGAGCAGGAGGGTGGGGGCCGCGGCGGGCGGGCAGGCTCCTCGCCCGACCCCCGACCCCCGACCCCAGGCCAGGTGAGTGCCTTGGGGCGGGAGAGGGCGTCCGGAGCGGCGAGGACACCCGGCGCTCAGCCCCCCGCCTGACCCCCTTCCGGGGGCGCTGACAGGCTCTCGGGACACGGCCTCTGGGGGGCGTCGTGGGGTCACTTGTGTGTGGGGGGTGCTCTTTTGGCGCTCCTGTCCCTCAGGGTCGGGCGCCCGAGTCGTGGGGATCTCGGGGCGAGGGAGTGGACGCTGCGGTGCGGCCCCAGAGTGCAGCCGCGGCGACCGGGCGTGGGGCGGGCGGAGGGAGGCAGGTGAGCCCCTCCTCGGGGCTCGTCAAGTGCAGGGACCGGGCGAGGGGGCCGCGGGAAGCTTTCGGGAAATGTTTGTTCGGCAGTTGCTAGAAACTCTGCCCTCGGGACGAGGCGCCTTGCTTTTTGCTGGGGCTCGCGAGAGTGACGGATTTCACGGCAAAACTCGGGTGAAGCCAGGCTGGACCGGCCGGGAGGGAGAGGGGCAGGGAGCACCCGTCTGGATGGGGACCAGATATGAACGAATCCGCCTGTGGGTAGCACCAGGGCATGATGTGTGCACGTTGCCATGCCAGTGTTTAATGTTTGTTGCTTATGGTTATTTTAGGACTAAATGATAAAAAAGTTACTTGGAAGAGAGGGAACTGCTTGATTTGTCCTGAGTTCTTCCCTTGTGCCTGCAGGAAATAGGTTAATCTTGTACACACACTACCGAAATTATGTCCAGTGGACTTTGCAAATAATATACACAAAACCCTAAAGCCCTGAAGCAAGGTGACGTGTGTCTGAAGAGTTTCAGGTGTCAGGCTCCGTGTTCCGTGGGAACAAAATCGGAGGACACCGAAGTGCTTCATATGCCCAGGCAGTCATCTTTTTGTAATAAGCTTTGGATCCCATCAAAGTGGAGTTTGGTTGTAACTGCCAGGGTTAAGTAATCGCATTGACCCAGTGCCACCCACCAGTGTGAGGCTTCTCTGAAAGTAACTTACCAGACAGTCCTGTGCTGATTGTGAGTAACCAAAGCTTTTGCTGATTTTTTTTCTTTTTAATTTTCCACTGTCATCATGTATATGTATGCTACCTGTTTACCAAACGTTAGAATGAATTATCCATACCTAAACTCTCCACTAAATCACTTTGAAATTATAAATATTTGTTGTCTGGGAATGACCGATATAATGGTTTCAAACTGAAAGGGATTTTTTGAGCTTAAGTCTAGCGTAAACATTATCCCAAGTAGATGTGTTTGAAAATTTAAATCTCATCTAAAAAAACTTCCTGGCTTGTGAAAGGTGCAGGATTGTGATGATAGCTGAGGAAATGCCATGGAGAATTTTTGGTGGAGCATAAGAGAACAGTCTGTGAATTTGGTGTTAACCAGCAGTCCCAGCATAGAAACACTTGCTCCTTACCTAAGCATTTCTGATATGTGGGTGCTTTTTCTGTTGATGTTGTATCTTTGGTTATTTATCATTTTCAAAAAGTTTCCTGAACAGAGGATCCTCACTTTGAAATTGAGTCCTTGTGGCATGTAGCTGGGATACCAAAAGTTTCCAGTACCAGATATAGGGAAAGGTCAGTCCGATTGGGCTCTTGTTAATTCTTTCTGTGCAGCTACTTTTGTGCTATGAGGTCTCTTTTACATCTTGCTTCTATTGGCCATAGCTGGCATATGTCTGTGTACAATCCTGTAATGGGGTACTTAATTGTTACAACCTGAAAATATTATTTCTTGTAATATATCAATAATTTTTTGTTTGTTTTTCTCTCTTCTCTCTTTTTCAAGGGAAATGTAGAATTGGACAAATCAACACTTAGCATATCCCCCTACGGTAGGTCTTGTTGACCTTGGTGCCATCATGGAGGTCATACGTTCATGGAGATAAACAGTTCTTGAGCAGTTTACTCCAGGTGATAAAAATACATGGGAAAGTGATTTGGGCTATGCATATCTTATTTTTTTAAAAATCATTTTTATCTAGCGTTTATTGTGATCATTGCCAAAAATAAAATCATTTACTCTTTCTGGAAATCTATACACATATTTATATAGTACATTTTTAAGAATCGCTTATTCTTCAACTTTCCTAATATTGCTTGTATATTCTACCACAGATGAACAGCTCGTTTTTTGGGTGACATTTTTGGAGCTTGTTTGAGGGGCACTAGGAAGAACAGCAGTAATGCTGGTGTGAATGTTTTAGCTTATGACAACAGCCGTGCTCTACTTTAACAAATTTGACATTTAAAAGTTTAAGATTAGAAAGCAAATTTATTAGTAGTCGGTTATGTTATATGAGAATTTTACAAAAGGGATTCACTGGCCGGGCGCAGTGGCTTACGGCTGTAATCCCAGCACTTTGGGAGGCTGAGGCAGGTGGATCACGATGTCAGGAGTTCAAGACCAGCCTGGCCAAGATGGTGAAACCCCGTCTCTAATAAAAATACAAAAAGTCGCCGGGTGTGGTGATGGGCACCTGTAATCCCAGCTACTTGGGAGGCTGAGACAGAGAATTGATTGAACCCAGAAGGTGGAGGTTGCAGTGAGCCGGAATGGCGCCACTGCATTCCAGCCTGGGCAACAGAGAGAGACTTTGTTTCCAAAAACAAAAAAGGGATTCACTACAAATTGCTTTCAAATAGTTAATCCTTTTAAATGGCATTTATCAAATGTGATTTGATTTGTGAAAAAATAAGTTGGCATAGAACAATTTTTGGCATATGTAAAGGTTATTTGGTGTGTTGTTTGAGTTATATCTTTACCAAAAGTATTTGGGGACAAAGCTAAATTCAGTGTTGTTCCACTTATATGCCATGTGTAATGGTTTAACTGAGTGGGAAAATTGTCATCTGATTTATGCTCTATCATTTAAGGCAGGGGTGTCCAATCTTTTGGCCTCCCTGGGCCACATTGGAAGAAGAAGAATTGCCTTGGGTCACACATCAAATACACAAACACTAATATAACTGATGAGCTTTAAAAAAAATCACAACAAAAATCTCATAATGGGCCGGGCACGGTGGCTCAAGCCTGTAATCCCAGCACTTTGGGAGGCCGAGTCAGGTGGATCACCTTAGGTCAGGAGTTCCAGACCAGCCTGACCAACCTGGTGAAACCCCGTGTCTACCAAAAATATAAAAATCAGCTGGTTGTGGTGGCGGACACCTGTAATCCCAGCTACTGGGGAGGCTGAGGCAGGAGAATCACAGCTACCCAGGAGGCAGAGGTTGCAGTGAGTCGAGATCCCACCTGGGCGATAGAGCGAGGTTCTATCTCAAAAAAAAAAAAAAAAATCTCATGATGTTTTCAGAAAGTTTACGAATTTGTGTTGGACTGCATTCAGAGTAGTCCTGGGCCATGGGTTGGGCAAGCTCGATTTAAGGAGTACATTGAAGCCTCATTAAAACACTTTTCACCATTGAGTAACATTTTATGATCAGGTTTGTCAGAAACCTCATCCAAGGTAGTTTAGTTAGTGGAGTATGAAAAGTACCTTGTCAGACTCTCTCACTAGGACAGTGGCCCCACAGCAGAGGTCAACAAGTAGTTACACCCAGACTTCAGCAAAATCAAAATAAATAGATTTGGTCTGAAGTCCATGAGCAGTAAAAACCGTTACCTTGAAATTTTCTGTAGGTGCAAATTATTCTTCGGAATTAAAGGCTTGATTTTCCTAAGCTGTAATTCTGTTTGAGTCATTTGTGAAAAATGCTATTTTGGTGAAAGAACAACTATGTACACCTTCAAAGGAGCTTTTTTCCTTTTGTGTTAATGCATTTGCGTTTATTTGGAATTGCAGGAGATGATGAATAACATACTTGGTAAGTTTAATTCAGAAATCATTTTGCTTTGGTTATGTAGGGTAAAAAAGGAATGTGAGTTAATAGGAGAATTTATTTGTGGGTTAGTTCATACTTCATGTGGGGAAAGGAGGAAAGGGAGGAAGTAGCCGTAAACTTTATTAAGGATAACTAATCAAGTTTTGTTTGATTTATACCATTCATGTCTGCCTTGTGTAATAGTGACACCTTCATTTTTTTTTTTTTTTTTGAGATGCAGTCTTGCTCTGTTGCCAGGCTGGAGTGCAGTGGCTAGATCTCGGCTCACTGCAACCTCTGCCTCCCAACTTCAAGTGATTCTCCTGTCTCAGCCTCCTGAGTGGCTGGGACTACATGCGCGTGCCACCACGCCCAGCTAATTTTTGTAGTTTCAGTAGAAACAGAGTTTCACCATGTTGGCCAGGATGGTCTCCATCTCTGTACCTCGTGATCTGCCCACTTCGGCCTCCCAAAGTGTTGGGATTACAGGCGTGAGCCACCACGCCCAGCCGAGAAATTTTATTCTTAAAGAAGGGGTTTGAAGGATAAGAGCTAAGCATCAGGGCATATAAGAAGTAAAAAATATCTTCAGAATGCTTAATAGTATTTTGTTTTGTTATTACACATTAGACAGAAAGCAATAAATTATTTTTAATACTGAATATGGGTCAAAAGCCCAACTTTGGGATACTGGGCACAGTTTCATTCCTCTTAGCATAATTGAATATTATAAAAATGGAAGGAACAGCTTGAATGGTGCCATTGATTTTTTTAGTACTGGCCCTTAGTTCCTCAATTGAACAAATGAGTAAAAATGAAGATTAAAGAAGAAATATTAAAAGAAGCGTTTTCCATTTTTAAAAAAATCCCAAGGGACTGTCTCAAATGATTGCTAATTTCAGAATATAGTGAGATTAAAAAGTACATTGGATTTATGATTAATGAGGACACAATTACAGTTTTAAAAAAATACATGTGAAGAAAGTAAGTATACTACTGCAGTTTACAAATATTTGTGCCAAGATATGTGAGGCTAGCGGTAATGATTAGAAATTATAATTGGAAGTTAAAACTGATTTATGTTCTCAATTTCATTATTTAAGCCAATGTCACTTTTAAAATGTCACTTAATTTTTCTGTTCCCAGTGTTCTTTTCAATAAAATGCAATCATTAGTATACCATACTTTATGTAAACTAGGGTTTCTAAATAATGTTTACTAGACTTTTTTTTTTTTTTTTTTAAGAGTCACTCTGTCGCCCAGGCTGGAGTGCTGTGGTGTGATCTTGGCTCACTGCAATCTCCACCTCTCGGGTTCAAACAGTTCTCATGCCTCATCCTCCCTAGTAGCTGGGATTACAGGTACTGACTACCACGCCTGGCTAATTTTTGTATTTTTAGTAGAGACAGGGTTTTACCATGTTGGCCAGGCTGGTCTCCAACTCCTGACCTCAGGTGTTCTGCCCACCTGGACCTCCCAAAGTGCTGGGGTTACAGGCGTGAGCTACCCTGCTCGCCAATTTGTCAGACTTATTAAGCATAAAATACTATCTAATAATATGTATGTGTAAGTCCACTACATGGGATTTTAAAAAGTTTAGATTTTGTGATCTGCAGAAATATACACAACAGTTTTTAAAAATAAGAAAGGCTGAGTTCAGGCCGAACGTGGTGGCTCACGTCTGCAATCCCAGCACTTTGGGAAGCCAAAGTGGACAGATTTCCTGAACTCAGGAATTCAAGACCACCCTGAGCAGCATGGTGAAACCCTGTCTCTACAAAAAATACAAAACAATTAGCTGGGTGTGGTGGCACATGCCTGTAGTCCCAGCTACTTGGGGGGCTAAGGTGGGAGGATCGTTGAGCCCAGGAGGTTGAGGCTGCAGTGAGCCAAGATCACACCACTACAGTCCAGTGTGGGTGACAAGAGTGAGACCCTGTCTCTCTTCCCCTGGCTCTCCCAAAACAGAAAGGCTGAGTTCAGAGTTTTAGTCATGGGTGACCCTGTAAATTGCATTTTCTTTTTCTGCCTAAAGGGTTTTCTTTCGCTATTACGTGTTTATATTTTCCTGATTTCCACTCATGCTACTATTAGGTGTAGGATCATCTTATCTATAGCATTAATACAAAGTTCATTTGTAAAAACTATTCTGTTCATTTTCTCCCAGCTGTTTCAACTGAGAAATTGTTTGAATTTCAGTTACTGAATGCAGTTTAATCAGTTATTCTAAATAGAAAGGTTACTGCAATTTTCACAAACTAGGGGAAATATAAATTTATTTTAAGTTTTTGAACATTGTTATGTTCCTGTGGGGACAATTGAGCCCAGTATGTATAATTTAATATTTCTATTGGCATTTGTTCTAAGTTTGTTTGCTGTATTGTTAAAGTCAATGTAGTAGGTGTACAGTTTTTAAAAAACAAATCTATTTGTCTGTGGAATATTTTTCAAAAGTACCTAAAAAACATGCCCTTAAATAGATGAGATGGAAATTTTACTGTTAAATCGAATATATAGTTAAATATATGATACTGGTATTGTTTTGATTGTTTATATTTTACATATGAGGATTTTTTTTTATATGTTTCTGTGAAACTACTTTTAAGTAGGTCTTAATTTTGATTTATAAAAAGAACCTCTAAAAGAAAAAAGTCATTTTGTTCTTAATGATTATATGGTAGTCCTCAGACCCTGGTAGTGGAAAGAAGTAGAAATGAGTGATTTATTAAGCTGTTGATCTAAAATGTCTAGTTGGAGCATGTGATGTAATTTATTTTTACTATAATGTGGGGAGATATCTTTATTCCAAACAAATTTATAGCAGAATCATTTGCTATTTTTTTGCAATTTTAGGGAATCTGGAGTGTGCCCAGAAATGAACTGTTGATTGACAGGTGTTTGATTGAGTAAATATCATATGGAAATGGTATTTTGCTTGTAATGACATACTGTTTCTTATTAAGGACCATTTCTTAAGTATGCCTGTAAGTAAATATATTACACATATTGATCAAATGATGTATTGACAGCTTTAATTTGTAGTATATGCTTCTCTCACTCCTTTCTCCTTTTAGTAATTATCAATAGTCTTTAGCCATATTCTGTGAGAGAACTTTTAATGCATGATAGAGTGCTGCAGGGTTGTTGTTTTCTAATGTTTTATCTGATGGAGTAAAGAAATGAGAACTATCTGAGATCATTGTGTAACTCTTAATATGTGTTAAACATTGTTTTGAACATTCTTTTCAATATTAATTATAAGGCAGATGATTCTTTAAAAATTCTTAAGAATGAGTGATTATGTTCCCCACAAATGCTGGTACTGGAGGAGAAGGGGATAAAGGTAAAGAGAAAGAGCATAATGATTAGTTTAGATTGTATAAAGTAAGGGTAACTGTTTCGTTCTAAAACATGTTGAGTTAATCATTGTATGCCTTTTCCCTGAGTCCCTGGGATTATAACCTTGATTTTTAATTTGCCCTTTTTACTGTGAAGAGTCGAGCAGTGAATTGCAAGAGAGGCATACGTACCTCTTTAACCAGTTTTACATGTTATCGCTGGGAATATTAGATGGCAGTAAGGAAGATAAATGGTTTCACACTGATGATCATTTTTAGTAATCACATTTAGATTTACACGTTATAAGGTGGAAGAATAGATGCCATAGCTATAGATGGAGAAGGGCTTTTAGACAGAAGGTTATTGTTAAGAAAATTCAAGTTTACCAATCTTGGAAAAAATTACAATTATGCCAGTTACATTCTGTATCTTACAGCACTGCACTGTACAGTTTTGAATATTCTGTGGACATAAATACACTAGTATTTGTCCAGCCATGAATTCTTTTAGGTTAGAAAATGTGATCATTTAAACTGTAGTTTTAACGTGAGTGAAAAAGCTGATAATTAATTTTTGTCTTCCTTTTTCTATATTATAAATGTTTGTCATTAATATTGAAGATCTCTTGCTATATGATTAGTTCTGTAGATGACTATTTCATCTATTGGTGAAAAATTACTAGAATGAATTATTGTACTTGAGCAATTAGAATCATGTTAGGAGAGGCATGAAGTAAGTAGAACAAATCTGTGTAGAGATAGTAATTTTACTTTCTAAAGCAGTGATTTTGAAACTTCTGACGAGAGTATGCTGGAGGAAGTCAAGCAGTTCATCCCGGTTTCAACCAGTGCAGTTTTATTTTGATTAATTTTAAGCATGGGAGTTTGCATAGGATTTTAGTTGAGCAGGGTTCTGTTGTTTAAAAAACACAGTAGCCTCTGTTGTTACCATATTTGATCTTATCTCTTGCCTGCTTAAATCCTTGCTATGTTTTTTTATTGTTATTATGACTGATAAGACTTTTCTTTACCTAGCTTCTGCTTCATTCTTTATCTCTGATCACTTTCTTTTCCTTTCCATATAAACCATGCATTCTAGTTCTACTTAAATTGTTTGATGTTCCCTGAGAGGAAAATGTTATTTTTACATCTGTGTGCCTTTGCACATAGAACTGTCACCAGTCTCACTTGAGCTAGGCAGAACTCAATTCCCTTGGAAGCTTGGTCATCTCTCCAGAAAAGCAGTTATTACATTGTTTTGTAACTGTGGCCTCCCTTGAGAGCAGAGGCCATTTGATTTATCTTATATTCATCAGTATTAAAATATCTGTTGAATTACTGCATTTAGAATTTGAGAAGTAGTAAAATTATTTTAATAAACACTAATGTGAATAAAATATCCCAGATCTAGTTCTGTGCAAAAGAGTTTTAGTGACAGTGTCAGACATTATGCTAAATACATAAAAGACACCCAGTTGCACTTATCATGAAGTATCATAAAACCAAAAGATATATGAAAAAATTATATTAGATTCTGGTGGCTTAAGTGATGTCTTAGATTCAGTCATCTGATCTTAAAAGTTGATTGTGAAAGCATTTTAATAATAATTCTATATAGCTTTGGCTGCCTTTGATAAAATTTCTTCATATATGATTAAAGCTAATGGACTTAAAGGGGACTTCAAGTATCAAGATATATAATACAGCAATACCGACTCTAAAGATAGAATGGAACCTGGAGCTATCCTGCCTGAATTCCTGTCACTCTCCTGTTTCTCAGTAGCTGTGTTGTCTGAGGCAAGTTACTTAACCATTCTGTACCTCCTTTTTCTCATCTGTAAAATGAAGACAATGATAATATTACTTTATATGGCTGTGGTGAAGAGTATCCAGGAATTAATGTATCTAAAGCACTTGAAAGAATGCCTGACATACTGAAAACACTCAATACATGTTAACTATAATTAATTTGAAGTGGCTTCTTATTTAAACAGATCAATATTTATTGTGCAGCATTTTCATCTTTTGAAGATAATTGCTTTAATACATGAGCATCTAATTTTTTTAATAAACTTAAGATTTTTAGTTAGTTACTGTGTTTTAGACTGGCAACTGTTTTAGTATGGTCAAAAAGTACTATCTCTACTGAGGTACTCTCCTGTCTCCCAGTGGAAGGTAGACTGTTGCTCTTGGATGGATTGACATGGGAGATTTGAAATTATGTTCTCCTGAATTCTAAGCTTAGCATTGAGTTCCCATGACCTGCACAGGTCTTGGTAGTGCCTGCAGCAGAGCAGGAAAGGGAGAGAAATAGTACAAAACTCCAGTGACAAGTTCTTAAGCCTTAACTTGTACTTTATTCCTTAGTATAGAACAGGTGTTCCACTTTTTTTTCCCCCACATTTTACTCTTTTTGGCTTGGGGTAATAGGTTTTTTAGAAATCTGAATTTATATTTCAAAAAGGCATGTGCAAGTTAATTTTTGTAAGTCAATGAAGCTGCTTTTTAAGCTCACTTCGTAACATGCATACCTGCAGTGGGAGAAGTAGGTAGGGCTTTCGTAATCCATGTCAGGAACCATGTACTGTTAAATCCTATTAAATATGCACATTTAGTACACAAAGAAAACTTTAAGGAAAGAAGATTTTTTTCCAAGTTATTTTATAAAGAGTATATCTCGTTATAATCAATCCCCTGTCTGCCTTAGCCCACTTTTACTTTCTCATACTTACGTTCTCATAACAATTAAAATATAATAAAAGTTGGGTAACTTAAAAAATTTTCATTATAGGAAGGAAATGTGGTTTGGAAAACAGGAATTTTTCAAATTTTAATAAATTTTAGTGTTTATTGTGCCAGCTGTGAGAATTGAAGATGAGGGGCTGGGGATATAAAGCTAAATCAGGTACTGACCTTTGCTACATATGACCTACCAGGGCATTCAGAGTATGCAGAGAACATATGGGAATTTGGAAGCTGGAAATGGAGACTGGAAAAGTGCTGGATTTTGAATAGTGCCAGGAAATAAAGGAAGACTTAGCAAGGGATCATTTTTCAATGCCAGTCACATGCTGTGTAATAGTCTACCATGAGGAATTTGAATACTTATACAATTGGTCAATAGACTAATAGTGTCTTGTAATTTGAACACTAACTCTTAATATTAACAAATATTTTCTCAACAGCTGTCATATGAACTTTTAAAATAGTTTTTGCATTTCCCCTGAAAATAGTGCATTAGGTCATATTAGGAAAAATAAGCTCTAGAATAAATACAATTTTGACCAAACCTGTTTCTTCTCTAAAAACCCAAGACACTGTTTCTATCTTTAATGTTATCTAGTGTTAAAATTTCATTTCCTTCAACAGAATGCGTTTCCATGTTTGTTAGACTGAACAACTTCCTGTTTTACTTCTTACCTTGGTTCTTGTTCCTTGTTGTTATTTAATTAGAAAAGAGAAATAATTGTTTGGGCCTTTTCATATGCCTCAAAAATGTTTAGTTACATAGAGGAGTGAGTTAGATTTATAGGACTCACACCCGATTTGATCTCCTCAAGTGCATTTCTAGCCGTGTTTTCATCCACTCTTTCTTTTGTTAGGTTTCTCATAGAAACAGCTTTTCACTTGAGCTCAACTTGTTTCCTTTCTTACTTACTTGTTCTTGGAAATCTAGGACTGTGTATGTGAAACTTGTTCTTCTTGTACACAATAACTCTTAAGTATTTGAAAATTACTATTCTACTTGAGTCTTCTTTTTTGCCAAGCTAAGGAGAAAAATTCTTGATTTTTTCAAACCACATGCATGTGATATGGTTTAAAGACCTTTCCCCATCCATATCGCTCAACTCATGACAAAGTCTTTGTCAGTATACCTCTTGAAATAAAGTGGCCAGAACTGAACTGACTACTTCCGATGTGGTTTGACCATCGCTAAATACAATGAAGCTATTATCTAGGATACTGTACTTCTATTAATGTAGCCTGAAATTTGCATTGCATTTTTTTGGCAGCCACATTACTCTTTGATCACATTGAGCTTATGATCAACTAAAACCTTGTCTCTTTTTCATGTGAATTGCGTTAAGTCTAATCTTTGTCACTCTTTACTTGCCAGTTGATGCTTTGAAAGTAAATGCAGGATATTATGTATTGCATTACTATAAAACCTTAAATGAATTTATCTATCTGGAGATAGCAACTAACATTTATATAAATGCCCTTGGTTTAGGGCTTCATTAATTTCAGTAATGTTTGGTAATTTATAGGGTGCAAGTCTTTTATATTTTGGTCTCGTGTATGCCTCTGTAAGTTGGATTCTCCAGAGAAACAGAATCAATAAGGATGTGGTGTGTGTGTGGGTGGGTGTAGAGAGAGAGATTGATTTTAAGAAATTGACTCGTGATTGTGGTGGCTGGCAAATCCAAAATTCATAGCATGGGCAGGCAGGATGGAACCTTAGGCATGATTTCTCTTACAGTCTTGAGATAGAATTCCTTCTTCCTTGGGTAACCTGTTTTTGCTCTGAAGGCCTCATTTGATTGGGTGAGGCTACTCGTGTTATGGAGGAGAGCTCTTTTACTTAATGTCAACTGATTGTTAACATTAACCACATCTACAACATAGCAATGTCTAGACTAGTGTTTGATCAACTAGATGGCATAGTCTAGCCAAGTTTACACATCAAACTAGTAATATCATTGCAACCTCTGAGTATTACATATGTTTAAATGCTGTTGTAAGTGGTATACATTTTTAAGCTCAATTTCTGATTGATGCTATTTTACTGTTACTTTTTTAAAAACTCTGTAGCCTTCTTTTCATTATTCCTAAATATATGACTAGCAGCCTTTCATCTGAAATTAGGATTACCCCCTATTTTTTTTTTTTTTTTAACTGGAATCATCTGACAGGAATGGCAATTTCATTTTAACAATCTTGTCTTATTTTGTTTGGGCCATCTTCTGGTTATTTTTTTAATCACAGGATTTTGACAGTGCTTAAATATTTTAGAGATTAAAATTCTAAGTCAATTTAGAGCATAATTGGCAGAATGGACATGTTACCTAAAAAGATATAGGAAGTTTGGGAGAAAAGATAAGATTCATATTTTAGATATCACCTTTATGCTATTCTCTTTCTTTGGTCAAGTCACTTAATTTCTATGAGTCTCAGGTCCTCATCTATAAAATGGAGTAATATCCACTTGCTATGGAGTTGTCATGAAGTTAAATGAGATTCTTTGTGTGAAGAGCCTGGAATAGTGCTGCTAAATATATGCAGCTCCCTTTACTGTTCTTTTATTTATTCAACAAATATTTGACACTCACTGTGTTAAATATTTGACAGGCACTGTTAAAGATTCTGGAATTACTGGAGTGAAAAATATAGGCAAGATTCCTGTTCTTACAGAGCTCTATCTTGGCTATTCTGAAGATGATGATAAACAATGAAAAGAATACACTGAACAATTTCAGATTGTAATAAGTGTGAAGAAAAGCAAAGAGTATGTGGCAATAAAGAATTGCTGGGGTAAGAGCCCACTTCAGACTGGTAGTCAGGGAAGACTTCTTTAAGAAGGTGACATTTGAGTAGAAATGCCCTTAGGATTTTGGAGAAACTAGGCATGTGAATATCTGAGTGAAAACTTTCCTGGCAGAGAGAAGAGATAGTGCAAAGCCTCTAAAGTGGGGAAAATGTGACAAATTGAGAAAATTGAATGAAGCCTAGAGACACTGGTTGCAAGTAGTGGAGAAGTCAGAGAGGACCAGCTAGTGTAGGATCTTATAAGCCACAGTAAGAAGACTGGATTTTATTCTAGGTGCAGAGAGAAGCCACTGGAGGGTTTTTAAAAGGAGGTTTTGTGATCATTAGGTGGAAATGTTGCTGTGGACGCTTGGAAATGAGAACCTAGCTGTGAAACATTAGCAAACTAAATACTAGCAACTTGGATTTCTAGTTGCCCAAGAAACGTTGAGAGTAAACTCATTTTCCCTGATACAAAAATCCCAGCCAGTCTCTAGCAAAGGCAAATCTAGGTTATCTAGAGCAAATACTATTTTATATCTTTTAAATTTTACTAAGACTTATTATGCACTTATAGATGTTATATGTTATAGATTTTTAAAAAATAATGCTTTGTGGATTGTTTTCCTTTTATAAGTTCATGCGGCAGTTGACTAGCATAGCAGTAAAGAATGCAACTCTGGTTTAGATATGAGTATGATCATTGACCACATAGAAGCATTAAGTTAATATTAACAAGCATCTGTTGCCAGAATATATTTCATTATAGAATTATGAAATTATTTAGCTGAATGTACCTTAAGAGTTAGTCTTTTTTCCTTTACAGAAGAGGGAACTTAGATTCAAAGAGGTTAAGTGGTTCACATTCTATAAACATTTAAAAAATAAACCTGGATTTTACTATTCTTCTAGTTGTAGGATGAGAGGTTCTTGAGGCAAAATGTGGAATGACAGAAGATAGTGACATCTGTTTGCTTTGTATCTGCTACATTCTTCTCTGTTGCTCATTTGTTTTACATCTATGCTTTTTCGCACTTATCCTTGGACTTAGCATATTGGGATGTGTCAAACAGTTGCTCCCTTAGTGTGGAAACAGACAAGTAAACACACAGTTGCTAACCAAGTTACAGGCATCATATGATAAAGGCAAGCTTAGTGTGTTGTGGAGGACATGATGGGTGTGTCTGTTAAGTGTCCCTGTTTAGAGTCTGTTTACCGATAGAGTTGAATGTCCTTGGCTCCTCATTTCAATTTAATATATATTATATTGCCTTGGCTGTTTGGCCTTTTTTTGCACTTGTTTGCCTCCCAGCCATAAGCTAGTTTGAAGGCCATCATGCATCAGGTCTAGTGGGTTAATCTGTGTCTGACCAATAAGACCTACCTTGACAGTCACCATTGATGATGGTATGTCTAATTTTAAGTAGAAACCTGGTTAGAGACTGATATAAGAATAGTTGGTCTTGAATAGATGTATTCCTTCTCTTAAGGGATGTAGATTTTATTCTTTTATTTTGAAAAATCCTTAAAGGACATTGAGAAACAGCTATCATTTTGTTAATTTTGGCTCGTTTTACTGTTCTTTTATTTTGATGTGTGGCCATTCCTAAGAACACTAGCAAATGAAATTCATTGTTGATGTTATAACATACTCTGAATCTTAAGGTACCAAAAATACATTCATAGAACAAGTAGATAAAGTAGCACTGCTATAATTAGGGGAAAATGTAGTTTTCTTCTAAGTCTTTTCTCTTTCAAGAGCTTATAATTTTCTGTGAAAACCAAACATTATCCTTTGGGCAGGTGTGTTTTATTCTTTCTCTTGATTCTGTGTTATAAAGTGATTAAAAAGGAAAGATACTAACTTTTTGTCTCCCACACAAAGAATGTTCATATTTGTAATTTTTGGCTGTGACTCATTGCCACCCTGAGCCTCCTTTGTTTAAAAAGTAATAATATTTTTTTTTTTATCTACAAAGGAGTACCTTTGATGTTTGTGTGTGTGTATAAAATCAAATGGCATACCTTTTTAGAGAATATTTGGTGACTCCTGAAGACTATATTATAGTTGTACAAAGAATTAGATGGCAGGCCAGCATGGTAATCTCAGCACTTTGGGAAGCTGAGGCAGGTGGATCAGCTGAGATCAGGAGTTCAAGACCAGCCTGGCCAAGATGGTGAAACCCCGTCTCTACCAAAGTTACAAAAAAATTAGCTGAGCATGGTGGTGTGCGTCAGTAGTCCCAGCTACTTGGGAGGCTGAGGCAGGAGAATCACTTGATCTGGGAAGTGGAGGTTGCAGTGAGCTCAGATTGCGCCATTGCACTCCAGCCTGGGCAACGAGTGAAATTTTGTCTGAAACAAACAAACAAACAATTAGATGGCAGTCAGTTTTAGCAATGTAATGTGATAGGTAATCTGGCATTGTCTATCTCTTTGGTCACATGAAGATAAGGCTGCCCACCACCATTACCCATATCCTGGGCCTTAGGAAGAAGGGAGCCAAAATCTTAGAAATTTGAACTGGGAAAATTGGACTCAAGTTAGCAGCATAAAATATAAAACCAGATTGTGTATGAATTATTGTTTTCTCATCTTTTGTGCAGATCAAAAAACTGAACTATACAAGTATTTTCTGTGAAAGGGTGAATAAGCTGTCCAAAGTGAGTGATTTTTAGCCTGTGTAGAAAACATCTCCTGCTGTATTAAATATAAAACTGTCAGCTCTTTGAATGTCTCCTTGCAATAATTAATCATCCTTCTCAGTTAGCACAGACAGTACAGCACAGGTAAGAGAGTAGGCTCTGGAGCCAGTCTACCAGGTGCTCTTGTGATTCTGGGTACATTGCTTTCTGTCTCATATTCCTCATTTACAAAAAGAGGATAGATAACACTAGTACCTACCTAATAGTGTTGTTACGGGGATTAAATGAATTAATATATGTAAAGCACTTAGAACATTACCTCAGACATAGTAATCACCATATAAGTATTTACTGTCTGTTGTTGCATATTTATAATACATTGTATTTGTTTGTTTGTTTTTTGAGACAGAGTCTTGCTCTGTTGGCCCAGGCTGGAGTACAGTGGCATGATCTTGGTTCACTGCAACCTCCATCTCCCAGGGTTCAAGTGATTCTTGTGCCTCAGTTACCCAAGTGGCTGGGATTATAGGCATGCATCACCACACCTGACTAATTTTTGTATTTTTAGTAGAGACAGGTTTCACCATGTTGGCCAGGCTGGTCTCAAATTCCTGGACTCCAGTGATCTGTGCGCCTCAGCTTCCCAGAGTGCTGGGATAACAGGCATAGCCACTGCTCCTGGCCCTATAATACATTTTAAATGGCTCATTTTATCAGTGAAGCTCTCACAGAGAATTTGGCATTTGAACTGGTCCTTGAAGGATAAATAGGATTTGTAAAAGTGAAACATAAAGAACTGAAAATGGTAAAAGCTAATGTGAATTAAGTTGTTAAGAGGAAGTAAAGAATCTTTCTTTCCATTTAGTGCAGATTAGCTATGTGCCTGCCTCTGAGCTTAGCATTTGATGATCATTACATTATCTTACTCAGTCCTTGTAATAACCCTCCAAGATAGGTATTTTATTTTATCTTATTTTGGAGATGGAGTCTTGCTCTTGTTGCCCAGGCTGGAGTGCAGTGGTGCAGTCTCTGCTCACTGCAACCTCTGCCTCCCAGGTTCAAGTGATTCTCTTGCCTCAGCTTCCGGAGTAGCTGGGATTACAGGCGCCTGGCCCCACGCCTGGCTAATTTTTTATTTTTAGTGGAGACAGGGTTTCACCATGTTGGCCAGGCTGGTCTTGAACTCCTGACTTCAGGTGATCTGCCTGCCTCAGCCTCCCAAAGTGCTAGGATTACAGGCAAGATAGGTATTTTAAATTGTTATTTTACAGATGGCAAAGTAGCCACAGAAATGTAAAGCTACTTTTTCAAACTCACAAAGTCAAATGTTTGGCCTAGTTCTGTCAGACTGTAAAGCCCATGATTTTAATTGTTATCTAATACTGCTTTCCTGTCAGTAGACTATCAGAAGATTATTCCTAAAGATACTTAAAAGAATGAGCACTCCAGGGTTGGAGTTCAAAACATTAATAGAATTATACTGATAGGATGCTTGAGATTACTTTGCTAATGAGAGAGACTCTGGATGCTGTGTTTGCTGGTCATTTCAATGGCTGAAGAGAAACAGGCATGCCTGTCCTTGCCAACACATTGTTTCCACTGTGATTCTATCACTATGGAAGTACTTCTGTGTTCTGAACTGGGAGCAGTGGTATTGTAGTTATTGGCATTTTTGTTATCCTTCTTACTAGAAATTATGCAGATATCCTCAATGATATCCTGATGCATGCCTTAGGTTCCAAATTTTGTTGCCTGGAATTGACTGAGTGCTCTTTTCAGTTCCCTGCATCAGAGAGGTGTTTGCAGTTGTGCTTCCCAGTCTTCAGCATTTATGGTTTCATGTTTGTGAAATTTGTTTGAAATATAAGAAGGATAATCTTAATTCTGGTACTGATTATTTCTTTAATTCTCTAGCTACTTGTCACATCATCTTTCTTTTGAAACTTTTAGGGAATTAATAAATTAATAATTTCATACTCATTCTTTTTCCATTCACATATCTCACTGGCTTTATTCAGAATTAAATTTTTTTTTGTCCCTGTGTACTACTTCCTTCTATTAGTTAACTGACAGTTGTTTTTCTCCTCTATGTTTTTGATACTTTTTTTTTTCTTTTACTGTTTAAAACTTTTTCAGAAGATGTAGCTAGTGACTGAGGTGCTAGCCTTGCTTCAGACTTCATAAAGCTAGAGACAGATTTAAATGAACTAGGAACTTGATGACCAAGATCTTTCTCTAGAATTTATATATTTCCCTCTGCTTTAAAAAAAGGAGGAAGAACATTATGTGGAAACAAATAGCAGAGATTTAGCCCAAAACTTAAAAATAGAAAGCAAGCACATTCAGGATTTCTCAATAAACCTTTAACACATAAGAAATTATGAAGATTTTTACTTTTAAATCTCATCTCTGTATTATTGTAGTATCCTTTTCAGATCATCACAGTCTGATCTTTCTTAAACAGAGATCTAATCTTGTTCTTTTCTGTCTTAAAATTTTCACTGGGTCTTTATTTTCCATAGTGTTACCTAATTCCTGACATGCTTCATCCTCCTTAGACTTTTACACTCCATATATTCCATGAGAACAGATACCTTTCCTTTTTTTTTTTTTTTTTTTTTTTTGAGGGACGGAGTTTTGCTCTTGTGGCTCAGGCTGGAGTGCAATGGCACTGTCTTGGCTCACCACAACCTCCGCCTCCTGGGTTCAAGCAATTCTCCTGCCTCAGCCTCCTGAGTAGCTGGGATTACAGGTGCGTGCCACCATGCCCAGCTGATTTTGTATTTTTAGTAGAGATGGGGTTTCTCCATGTTGGTCAGGCTGGTCTCAAACTCTCGACCTCAGGTAATCTGCCTGCCTCGGCCTCCCAAAGTGGGTACCTTGCCTATTTTATTCATCATTCTCTTTTCCATACCTGGATCACTGCCTCTAACAGCTACTTATTCCATTAATACCATGGGCCAGGGCTCCCCAAAAGGTGGCCCTCTCATCAGTTACAAGTATGTTGAGAGTTATTGGTTGGTGCCTTCCAACTTTGGGATGGCAAGATGGGGCTTGGCTCATGGTCCAGGGCACCACTGAGAGTAATTGGAGTCAAGGTCTCTGCATGATGTTGATAATGTGCTGATCACAGGCAAGAAGATGCTCTGCAACCTGGATATCTACTTCATTAGCCTGCTTCAGAGTGTACCACTGCCCGTTTTGGATGAGGGGCCATGAAACTGCTGGAGAGTTTGTGTTCCAGGAAGCTGAGGAACTAGCTACTAGTACTGATGCCACTATTAATAATACTAGTCAGAAGTGGGGGCCGGAAACAGTAGAGGCCCAACAGTGGTTTTCAACTATAGATAGAAGTCTCAACTCTGTCTTCACATACGTCAGATACATTTGGTATATTTATGGCTCATGTTCTCATTTAGTGGCATTCAAGTTCGCTGTAGGCTAACCATTCTAACATTGTATGTTCATCTACAGATTATTTTTAAATCATTTGATATTGACATGAACTTGATATGAAAATGTTCAAATGGCTTTGAAACCTATTCGTGTTTTCCCAAGAACTTTTGTCATTACTTGCCAATGAAAAAAAAACAAAAGAGTTCAAGTTGACTTTAGTGGCTCATGCCTGTAATCCCAGCACTTTGGGAGGCCAAGGTGAGAGGATCACCTTAGCCAGTAGTTTGAGACCAGCCTAGGCAATATAGTAGACCCCATCTCAAAAAAAAAAAAACAGGAGCTTAATTTTAACTAATGTAACTGACTGAAATAAATGATTTTTTCACTTGAGGAAATAAGTTTGGTTATGACTTAATTTACACAATAGTTTTATTTATTTATTTTTTATGAAGAATAGTTTATTTAATTTTTAATGCCAGGATATTTTAAAATTTATTGAAGGAAATAAATTTTAAAATACATTTTAATTTTATTGTTTATAGAAACTCTCGGTTATATTGTAAAATGAAAAACATGATTAAAACCAGATTTATCTTTTATAACTTTAGATTTTTAAGATTTTCTTAACTGAAAAGTGAAAACAAAGGTAGTGTTTCTGATTGTCGTGGTATTATTACTGTAAATGGGTCCAGTTAGCCCATTTGCTTTGAATAAAGCTAATGTTACTGATCCCCACCCCCACCACCCCATGTTAGTTAATGCCATGTCAAATATAACTGAAGAACTCAGTTCTACCCACAGAGTATGCCCCTCATGGTCAGCAGGTTATTCACATACAGACTTTCAGGGGGAAGGTTTTCAAAAAAAATGTATGACTACAAATCTATAAATGCTTTTAACATCTGCACATTGCATTATTGTTTCAAATGTTTTTATACTCACATAATTTTATTTAATATTCACAACCATTCTGTAAGAGCTTTATTCTTTTATGTTACAGGGTTTTCTTATTTTATAGATTGGGAAACTGGTGTAGAGCAGTTAAATGACTTAAGATAACATAGCTAGTCATAAGTGGAAGGATAAGAATTTGAAGGAACAGGTGTGGCCTCTTCCAGGAAACATTATAAATAGACTTTATGAAGGATAAATTGGTAAGGAGAGTCATTTATCTCTTGTCTGTAAAGAGGATTCTTTCTCTGAAGTAGAGTGTGAAGTAGATTATTTACTGGAAAAGCTTGAAAATGCTTTTCTGAAAAGCATTTCAGAAAATTAAAACTGGTTCAAAATTAGGCGTATAATAAAAATTGTTTCAGAGCCTGGCATCCGTTGGGCATTATGCACATATTCTCTGTGTCAGTAAGGTTTACAGTTAAGGTCTCTTAAATCCTTTTTTGCTGAAGTCTCTTTTTGCTTATATATTGAGACTGAAGTTAGCAATTTTCCTTAGGTGTGAACTTTGAAAATAAAATGTACTTATTGAAATGTAGGTTGCATTATAGTGATGCATTTATATAGTACTGCCCTCCAGGATTCTTGGAAACTTAAGTGTATTGTATATATGAATCATGGAATGCACTCTAGAATCTATACTGTTTATCAGTTTTGTTTTGGGTGTCGTTCATGGTGTTTACTTAAGTCTCTAAAGCAGAGTTTAGGATTTCTCCATTTCAGTTACCTGAGTGCTGTTGGGCTACAGACCCACTCAGATCCTCTTGTTCTAAGTGGTCTTAACACTCAATTAGCTCTGTGTGTTGGTGGTGACAAATTTTACTATGTTTATGACCTAGGTCTTTCAAAAAATTATGACCTAGGTCTTTCAGTGGACACTGTTTCAAGAATCCAAGAAGGTACTGGCTACTATTCAACTCACTCTCAGTTTCAATTATGGTCAGAGAATTTTGAAAACAAAAATTCTAAATGCCCCATAGGTTTGAAGCATTCCTATGCAGAGTGTTTACCTACATGATAAATGAAAGTATCCATTCATGCATCCCAGGATTTTAATGTTACCTTCGCCCTCCACTCAAAATGCAATATGCATTTAGTCCGTAATAGCACCACTCCATCTTAAGTGAATAGTTGTTTCAGCTTTGATCTATAATCACAAGGTAAATTATCCTTGTTTGCCTAGGACTGTCCTGGTTTTTAAATTCAGAATCTCTTGTCCAAGGAACCCTCTCAGTCCTGCATAAACCAGAACAGTTTCTTAAAATACTATTGAGGACAATTGGTCAACCTAATGGCAAGGCTGTGTTGTTAATTAGGCTTTACGCATGTTATTGAGACTATAGATAAAAGCCCATATCAATGGTTTTGAAGATTCTTCACGTGTCAGGATTACCTGGAGTACTTGTTAAACAGACTGCTGGCTCCCATCCCCCTGGTTTTGATCCAGTAGGTCTGAGGTAGGAGTCTGAGAATTGCTTTAGTAACAGTTGCCTTAGCTGTGCTGATGCCTCTGGTTTAAAGTACATTGAGAACCACTTGCCTAGATCAAGCCATGTACTCTGTTGAGTATATGATGATGCTTGGTTCAGAATTATGGAGAGGGAGATCTGTGTTTCTCTGCCTCACAGACCTAAGCACCAACACCAAAGGGTATTTTGTGTGTCTGAACTGTGGTCATACAGCAGAAAAAAAGATGTGTTCCTATTAGAGGTGACAGAAGTAGGGGAAGGACTAAAAATAGTCTGGCTGCCACATCCTTTATGGGATGGATATATTTTGATAGTTTATATTATCTTAGGCAAACTTTCATTTGACAATTAATTTGAGTCTTACAGTCACAATATCTGAAATGGATACTTGAGAGAGCAGATATTCATTATTACAGCAAACTGATGATAGCTGTGTTTAGCAGGGATAATGGTACCCATCTTGCCTACTTCTCAGTTATCATTATAAAAATCCAATTACATAAAAGGTGTGAGCATGCTGTACAAGTAAGATGTCACAGTGATGATTAAAGTGTACTTTGCTATTGGGCAATACGTTTCACACTGCTTTCATCTTCGTGTTGCATTTCGTTGTTTTCAGGTGTCTTCAGAATTCAGGCAAGTAGTTGGGGCTGCAGATGTTACCATTCTCTGTGACTTCTGTCACAGTCTTACAGACTGCAGTTTGCCAGGCTTAGATGTCTTCAGAGGTAGTCACCAGGTACTTGGTTGTTCCTAGATAGTGGCTCGTAGACCTAATGGCTTTCTGTGGTTGGGCCTGCCTGATCAGAATTTGGTACGTTTTCCCACTGATTTAAAATTGTTTTGCTTAAGCCTCATTTTGTGTAAAACAAAGGCAAAAAAGTAAGGGCTGTGCTCATAATCCACAGCCAGCTGGTAGTCACCAGATTGTGGGGCTCTGAGTCTGGTCTCCTAGTCTCAACCTTCTAGGCAGTGAGCATTGTTAATCACAGAACAGGTTCTCCTTGGACTCCTGGACTTGCTTGTCTTTGTTTCTCCCAGGGCCTAGTGTTCAAACACACATACACACATACTACATACGTTTCTGCGTGTGTGTGTGTGTGTATGTATGTGTGTGTGTGTGTGTGTGTGTGTGCGCGCGCATGATAGGCAAACCAGAATTTGTTTTCAGCTCCTTACCCATGTGACCTTAGCCAAATCGGTTCTCTGATCTGTACCTTCTTTTTCATGTGTAATATAGAATTATCATCTGCCCAGCTACTAGCCTTAAAAGTAGTTACTGCATAAGGACGAGAAAATGTATAAAAGCACTTTGAAGCTTTTGCTACAAAGGGCAGTTAGTAATACTGAGTAAATGATAAGTAAGCCTCATAGAACAGGGAGCATTTTCATCTTTCTGTCCTAATCACCTTTCTTTAAAAGTAAGCTATTTCGTAAATCGTTCAAGTGGATTGAGTTTATTAATTTAGATAATGTTTTCTTTTTCTTTTTTGTCTCTGTTTATTTAACATTGGGTATATAGAGAATGGTAATTATTATTGAATGGATTGAAAACAAGAATAGAGTCTCTTTGGGGGTACCTGTTGGCGTTTTCTGCTCCATGGTCAGTTTTCAGTGGTTTGTGAGTTCTTGCCTTCCATCAAGTGTTTTCTCCCTGTCATCACAGTGCTACTACTCTTTGTATTTACCTTCCCAGCTGCCCTGCCTTATTTCAAAGTTCAGAGTCAAATTATAGCCAGCTATTTCTGAGCAAGTTCCTAGACACCACTGAGTTTCAACTAATTAATAGATTGCTTTTAAGGGATGCGAAATGTAGGCCAATTCAGAATTTTACTTCATTTGAGGGTTGTTTTTTTTTTTCAGAATGTTTATCTTAAGTTACAAAATGTTGTTTCCTGATAATTGTTTTCTTATGTATTCTGGTAAAATTTTACAAACCCAGTAAAACTCTTACAACAATATGGTTGAGGGGATAACAGCTTGTATTCATTATAGATTGTTCACTCAGGAAGAGATTTATTTAGGTATCTAACTTGTTTTCAGCATTGTACTTGAGACATCTGTGGTAGGATAGAATCTGTGGCAAATGTGACATAGATTGTATATTGTATATGGATATTCATAAACTGCCTTTGATTGATTGATTGACAAACATTTCCAGTTACTGAACCAGTAGCACTATTGCAGTCAGCAGCTCAGTAATTATTTTTTTGTCTGTACAGCAGATTGTATGTATGTGTGTGTGTTTTGCCTATTTTTATAAAAATGTGTTAAAAGTAAAATGCTAATGCTAATAATCAGAAAATTGACCCTCAAATACGTAATATATTTTTAACAAAGATGGAAATCATAAAGCATGCCAAAAATGATAACCCTTTAGCTTCAGCTATCCCCTCACTAGGCTTGACCTTTCTGTTGTGTATTATTATAATGAAAGATTATATCTAGAAGATATTTTGTAATGATAGAAGGTATTTTATAAATAGGGTTTCCTGTGACATGTACTTAATTATTCAATTTCTGTTCATTTAATTTTCATGTTTATTCAAGAATATATTATACAAAGTCACAGCATTTGACAATTCCTTCATAACTCTGAAGAAAAGGTTCTATGTATTGTTTGTGTGAATTAAATACAGTGGCTCTGATAAAAATGTCTTTAATCTTAAAAAGATAAACGTAAGAACAGGAAGGTAAATTAAAGGAGAAATTTGGAGACTTGTAGTAACTGGTTCATTGCAACTTAATATGCGGCATCCTCATTAGTCAAGTATCATGTGCCTACCTGGGCATGAAATAGCAATTTTTTTTTCCTAATTTAAATCTGGAAAGTTTCCATTGTAGAACAGTTTGAATAGTTGTTGTAAATAGCCAGTGGACTTTTTAAAAAAGTATTTGTCTTCAAAAACAATGAAGGTCATCTTGTATCCATAGAGACCACATGCACTTTCCTCATTATTTCCAACATTATTAATATAATGGATAGTTATTTGCAACATTAAAAAATATTTCAGAGATTAACCATTAAGTGTTATCACAGGGTAAATATCAGCAACTGAAATCCTTTTCTCCATAGTTTCTCAAAAAACTTGGTATTAGGAAATTAGTAGCCTTTCAGAATTTGTATATTGGTTTTTCAGTAGTTATTCTGTAGAGTGTGTGTGTACATATGCATGCTCATGTATGTATGTATGTTCATTTCTTGTAAATCACTGTGACTTAATTGTGGACTTTAATAGTTTTTTCTTTCCTAAAAGAAAGTTACTTTACAAGTTTATTTTATTTTTTTGAGACAGGGTGTCACTCTGTCACCCAGGCTGCAATGCAGTGACACGATCTCAGCTCACTGCAGCCTCTGCCTCCCAGGCTCAGGGATCCTCTTACCTCAGCCTTCCGAATAGCTGAGACCACAGGCTTGTACCACCACACCCAGCTAATTTTTTCACTTTTTTTTTAGAGATGGGGTTTTGCCATGCTGCAGAAGGCTGGCCTTGAACTCCTGTACTCAAGCAATCCCCCATCCACCTGCCTCCGCCTCCCAAAGTGCTGGGATTATGCCTCTGTGCCTGGGAATTTTACATATTTTAAATTAAAGCAAATCTTGGTTTTTGATGAAGTGCAGATTTACTTATATTTCACTTAGTCTTCCTTTCTTTCAGAAAAGTTGTGTGAAAACAAAATGGTTTTAGTATATTGCTTTATAAACAAATTCAAGGTCATGAGCTCTTTTTATTATCCTCTTTGCTTTGCTCGTTTCCATGAACTGCACATCTCTAACCTTAATCAGCTGGGGATAGGGGAAGAAAGTGTTAGATTCTTACTCAGTTTAGCTCTTCTGCCAGAAAAACCCACTGTGTCTATTGTCATCTAAATTCATGCTTTTTTAAATAAAAGGAGTCACTTTTAACAGTAATGTCAGGGCAACAGGCATACATTAGATGTATGGTCATTCTTATCATTAGGGTTATCATTCTAATGTGTTGTTTATTATTTTGAAACTCTAGGGAGAGAAAAACTCAATTTTTCTTATGTTAGAAAAATATATCCTTGTGTAGAATATCAGGGTAATATCTTTAATGTTTCTTATTTACCAAGATAAATTTGTAATGCATATTTTCTTTTTAAATTAGATTACTTAGGAGAAATTACACTTGGTGAATCACTTACTCTCTTTTTAATTAGTAGCATTAACTTTATCATTTTTGTTTCAAGATGTCACAGCTGTTGTTCAGCGCTAGAAATTATATAAGTTATTAGTTGAAGATGATGACTGGCAACATTTATGTCTTCCTTCTGTTCATTTCTTGTTTAGAAAGTCTGTTGTTGTAAACATCCCCGACTGGAAGCTGTAAGATACAACTAAGCTTTCAGTCAGATGTTTGCTGCTACCGGCTATTCACAGACATCCTCTTGATATAATTCTATCCCGGAGTGGAGTTGAGGAGGCTATAAAACGTGTGGGAAAACCTCAGAAATCTTTAGCTGTGTTCTTTTACTGCACTGACAGTGCACGTATTATTATAGTTGAATGTAGAATGCTCTCCTAATAACAAGATACACCATCTCAGCTTACCAGACTTCGTGTGCTGCTACTGGGCCTTAGAGAATTTAGTTAAATAAAAATTGTCCCCACTTACTCCTGTTTCTGCCCTGTCAGTGAAACTTTATTCTTTATAACCTTTCCAGGTAGGCTGGAGTTTCACTTCCCAACAGTTCAAGAGACTGATTTTCTCCATTATGAATTCTATAGAAGTTCTGTAGAATAATTTAATCACTACCACCCAGCAGTATGCAATCTAGAAATTTCACCTTTCCCTGTACTTAAGAGATGTGTGTGCAACATTTTTCTTTCTCCTCTTAGCCCCCCGCTTCCTGTTCTCCTCACCCTGAGTGATGTCACAGCTCCTAATCAGAACTCTCTTCTAAGACGTCAAGCCACTAAGCCAGTTTACATTTGCTAATGGTTATGCATGTCTTTTTAGATTAATATATTTTCCTAAGTGTTTTCAGATTGTTGCTTTCAGATTTATTGCCTCCTCCTTAAAATATAGCTGCCCTGTAATCAGCTGCGTTGTGTCTCCTTTTTTTGTTTCCTCACAGATCTAAATACTCCAGGGCTTTTCCCATAGATGGCATTCAATGTGGACTAATTGATAATGTATAATTTTTTGACAGCTATTTTCTGAGTTTTAAAAATTTGTTTTTTTATTTCTGTTTGTCTTTTAGATGCTGGAAAACGTTTCTATTATATTGACATTTTTCTTATTGGCATTTTTCTTTTCATTTTTAAAAAATAATTTATTATTATTAAACTGTTAGACATCATACTAAGGTTCAGTACATAATTAACCCGAAAGATAAAGATCTTGCCAATCTCATTTTTTATATGCTTATTTTATTTGATTAGATTATAAGCTTTCTGAGGACAGAGACATTAAATCTTGGTAATTCTGTTTTTTTCTGTCATAAACATCAGGGAGAGCACCTTGCATGTATAGTACTTTAGTAATGATATTTATATTATCTTATTGTAGCAGTATCCACTGTTTCCTTTTATCTTTTATCCAGATGACCAAATGACAGTTTTGGTCATAATGTAGTTACCCCAGATGTATTTGTGCTACAACATTTGTTTTTTAAATGCTCCTTTGTTAGAGTGGTAGTTTACAAGACTTATTTGGGGACAGGGGATAATTGCTTCAGACTCAGGTAGCTTTCCAACTTGTAAATATAATTTTCAGACTTGATGATTAGCATGCATCAAGCATTCCTTCCTAAGAACCCTTAATAAAGCAGATTTATTGTATATTCTGTGGCCCTCTGTTTTAGCACATTAGAAACCTTAGACTCAAATAGCAGTGAATGGATGGAGTTATTACTGAGAGCTCAGAAGTGTTCCCTGCCAAAGGTAGAACGTAATGTGTTCTCTAGTAATAGGATTATTTTGTTTGACCAGGTGACACTGTTTATTTCTTATGAAAAATTTTGATATATAGCTTTCAAATTTAGTAAGATGGATAGAAGCTGCATAATTTAATAATTTATACAGTGAAATTAGAAAGGTTTTTCAAAATGGTAAGGCCAAACCTAAGCTAAAAGAGGGGGTAGGCATTCTTTTTAATAAAGCTGTTATATTCTGCCCAGCTAGACCAGTTATCCCTAGATGCTGCAGGATTAATGGGGCAATCTGTGTTATGTAACATTTGTTCTATATTATTCTGTGCTAATGAGGTGAATCAAAGACCATGTCAGCTTTGCTTCTGGATGCCCTTGCTTCAATGTAGTATAATACGTAAGTACTACCTTTTTTAGTATTTTTAAGTTGAAAAAACCACTGACTTCCCATTGACCTATAAAGTTAGCAATTGATTATTTATAGCAAATGCCTTGAAATATTAGATCAATCAGTATTTGTCAGTAAGCCTGTAATAACTTGTTTCCTTAGCCCTTAGTAATTAGGAAAAAAATTGTGATATTCATTGATAGGGCTTAGAAAGCTCAGAAATTATTTATTATTTAAGATTTGTTGAACCAATCGGTAAAGCATTTTTAGTTACTGAACAACATGCTGCAAATGACAGTATTTTATCCTTAGAATATGGTCTGAAATCACTTAGGGACAACTTCTTTTTAAGCAAATAACTAACTACAAAATTAGGTCTTCAAATTTATTTCAAATTGAATGCTTTTGTACAGATATTCTTGGTTAGAAAATAGTCATATAAATACACAGTTGGACATGTTCTCATTGATCTCCATACCTTAGTTCCTTCTGCGTGAGTCATGGACTTGAGGTTACCCAGAAGTGGACTGTGAACCTATAAACCCCAGCATGCATAGAGCATCTTCTGGCTTTGATCCCTTCTACTCTTGTTAGAGCTTTATTCATTGGATGAATGTGCATTATTTGCTGTGTATGCTCAGGGAATATTTTTTGTTTCTTTTTTAAGTTTGCATATCAGTTTGGGCTTAGTTACTTTTTAAAATTACGCTGTATCAGATAGTCTCTGCCATGCTCTACCTGGCCTGGTTAATTGTGGTTGGACCCATGCTGCATATTTTGACATTGCCTTTTGCCTATCTATAGCATATTACAAATGTTCTAATAATTTGACATTCACTGCTGTCTTTGCTTTGGGTTTTCAACAAATTTGGTGAAACAGTCCATTGCTTTTCAGTATCAGCTTGCATCAGAATTACTTGGAGGGCTTATTGATTAAAACACAGATTGCTGGGCCCTGCAAAAAAAAGTTTCTGATTTAGTAGGTCTGGCGTGGAACTTGAGAATGTGCTTTTTTCCCCACAATTCCCAAGTACTGCTGATGCTGCCCCTCTAGGCCCATGCTTTCAGAATCACGGAGCTCATCTTACATTCTTTTCCTGTTAGATATTATGCTCAATTAATACATGAAGTAAAACAGGAAAATCCTTAACTTAAAAACATGTCGTAATCCAGAAGTTTGGTTATAAAAAAAGTTTGTTGGAAACGTGAGACCCATTGTTTCTCTCAGAGAAAAAGTATATTAATTGTCTAGCTAGGAGGGGCCTATTTGAATGTGTTTTCAGAGAAAAGCAGAAGAAAAAAATATGGTTGTAATAATAGTTAAAACAAGAAATATGCTTGTAGAGGTGGGGATGGCATATGTGTATTTAATTTTGAGAACCGAAGCTTCTGGAAAACACCCCAAAGGGGACAAGAGGCCAGGTAGAGAAGTACGAGGTTCCTGAAAGTCCTGGGATGCCTCTGAAATTCCAAAGATTTTTAAAGTTTGCTGGCAGTGGTTATTATATGTAATTTTACTTACAGATTTGAAGATTTCCTCTTCTTTGACGTAAGTGTATTGGTAGGACCACTGGTAATAGTTAGTAGAGGTATTTGTGGTAATGTATTTTTAATCAGAAAGAATGCAGAAAGAGGGGGAGACATTTCTTTGAGACACCTTAATGACACTGGGAACAGTAGAAGGTGGAAAGAGATCAGAGTGTGGGAAAGATGTGCCTGAGATGAAATTATCTGAATTCTGAATGTGGGGGAGAAGATGAGGGAGAGGGTTGAGGGGGAGGAGAGATGACTAAGCTCCTCACAGTGTTTCATTAACTGTCTTTTACCTAAAGCAGGAATCTTAATAAAGATGGATGAATGCATCATACTGGTCATCAAGTAAGTTCTTATAAATGCAAGTTCGATTGTTTTGAAGGGAAGGATATAGGAAGGGTGGACAATTGCTACATTTAGATATGGAATGCTACAGGATGTCTGCATTTATTATTGTAAATTCCTTTGGTGAAAAGAATATTACTTCTTTGTAACTAGCGTGGGCAATATCATGAGACCCTGTCTCTAAAAATTTTTTTTTAATAAGAAAAATTAGCCAGCCATAGTAGCGTGCCTGTAGTGCCCCCCGCTCACCCCAGACAGCCCCCCTCAATCAAAAAAAACACCCAGTTTACTTCTGCCTTTTCCTTGGATTATACACTTTCTCTCAGGGTATCTTTCTGGTTGACTCTTGCCTCAATTTTGTGAATGCTGTACCTGTTCTTTTTTTCAACAGAGTCTTTGGTAAAGGACCATATAAACTTGGTAAAGAGTTTAAATCCTGCTTTAAACCGAGTTTCAGTTCATGTAAACATCCTACACTCAGCTGTAATACATGGATTGGCTGAGAGGTGGATGTTTACTTCAGCTGACTTGGAATATCAACCAATTAACATTGATAAAAGATTTGGCAAGAATAGTATACAGAGGCTGAATTTTTAATGTAATTAAAGATTTGTTGGAAATGTGAGACCATTTTTTCTTCCAGAGAAAAAAGTGTATTAATAGTCTAGCTGGCAGGGATCTACTTGAATATGTTTTCAGAGAAAAGTAGTAGAAAGTATGGTTACACTAGGAGTAGTTAAAACAGAAAAACAGTATGCTTGTAGAGGAAAAACAACCTAAATTTATTAAAAATGTATTTAAATGGTTTTAAATTTGTTACTCAATTTAAATTTCTACTGCATCTTTTCAGTTTTGTTATTATACCACTAACATGACATAACGTTCTGTATATTGGGACAAAAGAATGCCCTTCTTTGGTAGTTGGGGTCAGATTTGTAGGTATTGCAGTGTGTTTTAACAAGCATGGGCTTTGACATCAGACATTTGTTGCCATCTGGACTCTGCAAGTGAATTTGCTATGGGATTTGGAGGAGGGAAAGGCAGTGTTTGCATACCTCGGTGGTTTTCTCGTCTGCAAAATAGGTATGGTGGTTGCATGGATTGACTTACATGGTGAATATAAAGTGGGGTTCATTTGTATAGTACCTGTCATATTAAGTACTCAATAAATGCTATTATTAATGCTATGTTTTAGGTGTTCAATAAATAGTTGCTGTAATGCTTAAAGCAGACATAACTCGTGTTTATTTTAGCAATAAAGATGATGCCAACTTTTTGGTTTAATGGAAATGCTTTGAATCTTTGATATTATTGTAACATAGTGGCAAAGAATTATGAAGTGCGGCTTCTGGAGCTCATGTGCTGAGTCTGCCAGTTACTTAGCTGTGTTACTTTGGGTGAAATTATTAGTCTCTCTGTGCCTCAGTTTCCTCAATCCTCTCAATTGGATTTATAATGGCACCTACCTGATAGGGTTGTTGAGACTGAAGGAGTTAATGTAAAAATAAGCTAATACTTGATATAAGTATTTCCATTTTCATGCCTTTATTTAAAATACTGAAAATTAATTTTTTATAGCTTTGTTTTTCAGTTCCATGAAATGAGCCTGCCTTTTCATTTTTTGGTGATGCATCCACATTCTGTTTAGGTAAAAAGCAAAACAAACAAGCATAAAAGGAACATTATGTGAGAAGTGTACACATCCCAGCAGCTTGGCCAGTGTGTGTATGCTCTTGCCTGTGCTTAAATCCAGAATTAGAATTCATGTTTGGTGCTCCAATGGAAGATGTCTAAATATTATGAGAAATACGTGATTAAATAAAAATGTGAAATGAAAGCACGGAGAGTTATTGTTGAAGGTGAGTGCTGTTTTTCTAATTACGTATTTTATTTGTTTAATAAATAACAGCGAGCTGTTTTATTCTGTACTTGGGTGCGCAGCATACTACATTTCAGTGAGTTTCACATGTTAATTTGAAACTTGCCAAATGCTTACATTATTTTATAATTCATAGTACTTCAAGAAACATGTTACAATGCATTACAAAGCATATAATCTAAAGGTAGTTTTATGAAGTATTTTTCTCCGCAATTAAGCATATTTGGAAATTGCCCATCAATTTGTTTTTGAACCTCGGTGTGTAAAATATAGAATTTTTCTTTCATATGCTCAGATGTGAAAAATACTCAGCATATGCATGTGGTTTAGGCTACAAAATGGTCTGTGGGTTAAATTTCTAATTCTAGTGTTTAATGCGTTGCCTTTTTCCTTCTGGTTTAGTGCCCATATGTTTATATCTTTATGTTACATACATTCCTGATTATATAATGAGGTCTTTGATCATGTGGGCTATCAGGTTTGCCTGACTTTGTCTCTTAGAAGAAGGTACACATGAAACTATAGTTGTACTTAAGTGAAAATTTGAATATTTTTCTTGTTTGAATTAATGCGGTGAAACATTTTAGTTGCAGTTAACTGTCTCCCACCCTTATAGGAAAGTACATGCCTCCATTTTTTAAAACACTGTATATTTATTAGAATTGTTACAGAATTCTAGTAAACATTCTGATCACATGTTTTCTGATTAATATGTGCTTATCAGTTTTAAATATTGTGAAATCTGGATATATGTTAAAATATCTCAGTTTTTCCCCCTTGTTTACCATATTGCAGTTTATTATTAATGGAGAACATAATGTAAAATTGGATGTCTTTGATAATTTGGAGATGTGTTCTGAAATTAAACTTGAACTATTTTCTGTGAATTTTGAAGATTTGGTATCTTATAATTATTTGGTGAGCATTTGGCATGAATTATTTAACTTCTCCCCTGTTTCACGATTTCTTTCTCTTCTCATCAATTTCCAATAGGAGAATGTTATGGTTCTAAATGTCTCCTTTAGACTTCAGTAATTGAAAAATGTCAGTTAAGATATGGAGGTAATCTGTGATATGTAATAGAGTTTATCTTTTAGTTATATTCATTTCAGGTTTTTTAAATGATTTTTTAAGGTAAATGTCAGAGTATTACTCAGTGCAAAATATTATGCAATATTATAATAAGCAACTAACCTCTTCATTGATAATGCCTTAATATTGAGAGGGTTTTTATTCTTGTTTTAAATTCCAGGTTAAAATGTAAAGGTCTTTTTATTTTTTAAATTTTAATTCTTCACAAAGTTACCAGTGCATTATAAAACCAACAACAATTTCACATTTAGAATGTTTACATGTATATAAATTAGTATTTTTTTTTATATTAGCCTTAACTTCCTTTAATTTTTATGGAAAAGAACTAGTCCCAGGGGTATTTTTACTATTTAATACACCTTATTCCTGTGATTCAAAATAGCAGTAGAACCTGTTGAGCTACTTAACTTTCTGTCTTGGGACTATCCAGGTGCAGTTACAACTGGTTTCAAAGTTGTGACCTTTTCCTTGCTTGTTTCAAAATCGTTCCTTAAAATATGTTCCATATTTTTTCTTTTGTCTAAAAATATTTAAAACCAGGATTTATGGGTTGTTTTGTATTTTAAAATTAGTTTGAGAAAGTTCCTTTGCCACTTGTGTTCTGTGCAAATGTTGTAAGAACTCAAATTCCCTGGGGGTAAGGAGCACTTTTATAAGATTTTTTTGGTTGAAAGGTATAAAAGATACTTAAAGGTGTTCAGTTGCGTTTATTTAGATAACCCAATCATTTTGACATTATGATAAGCTTTCCCCACTTTATAGATTATCTGAAAATTTAGTTGGGGGGGCAAGTATCTTATTTATAGTTAATATCACTTAAAATTATTTCCTATGTATAGTCAATAGCACATACAAAAAATATCTCCTCTTTGTAGTCAATAGCACAGTCAGTTATTTTTCAAGTAAATGTATGAGTATGAATGAGAAAAGTTTGTGGATTGGGTATTGTCTGTCCTTCATTTTCAGATAACTTTCTAAATGTTTGGTCATTCAGTCTATAATATTAAACTTTTTTAATGTTATGAATTCTTCAAATCAGTATCTCTATTAAATGCAGTGACCAAACTATGTCTTCAAAACTGATATAACGTCATGATTAGATGTGCAGAAGACTATGTTACATGGATAATAAATGAACCTTAAACATACAGAAATTAATATCAGATTAAGCTAAAACATTAAGCAAAGTTAATACGTTTGCATACATATATATATTTATTAATGATATGTGGAGAATCTTTGTGTTTCATAGTCACTAGAGTAGAAGCAGCTGTCAAGAATGTCCGACTGCTGTTCATCTTCGTGGCCAAAGTAAATTTCAAATGTTTTTTCATAATGGTTTTCTTTAGTCTCTTTATTAACCTGTCATCATTACAAATCTGTCAAGTGACACATGTCCTTCTCATTCCTAGTGCTTCCTGAGGAGGCAGTTCAGTGCAGGGGAAGGAATATTATTAGAGATAAAGGAAAAAACCAAAAGTGCTTTCTTCTACTCTCACATTCTACTCAACACAACACTTCTCTTACCAAATGTGTGTGGGGATTTCTCTCCACCAACAACGAGCAGTTCTTTACTGCAGATTTTCCAGTGGATACCAGCCAGGTATCCTCTAATTCAGTTCAATTCTGACATTATCTACTGGAAGATAGTGTCAGATCCCACACGTGGAGGGCTCAGTCCTACAAGACTATCCGTTACTTTGGATTTTTGTCACAAGCAGTTAGTGCACTGTTTGTGATTGTGACCAACTGGCTAGAAATCGGGGGTCCATGATCACCTCCTCAGGTGTGAATAATTAGCTAGAGCAGCTCACAGAGTTCAGGGAAACACTATTTACATTTACCCATTTATTATAAAGGATATTACAAAAGATGCAGATCAACTGCTAGAAACACGAGAGTAGCACAGGACAAGACACTGAGAAGGATCACGGAGCTTCTGTGCCTTCTCCAGGTGCACCACCCTCCAGGAATAGTCAGTTCATGTCTTCAGCTATCTCGAAGCTCATTCGAACCCTGTCCTTCTGGGTTTCTGTGGAGGCTTCATTATGTTAGGGCTCAGAAACCAGTACCCAAAAACGTGGGACTTTGACATGCTGAATTAAAGAAGCAGCCTCAAGGCCTCTGACCTTCTCCAACATTGTGTGTCTCCGAAAGCACAGTATGAGGCCGTTCACCAAAGTTCCCTTATTTACCTAGAAACTGGACTCCCAAAGGGGAACACAGTTGCCTGCGATTCTGTCCCTGAAATTTCATTAACTAGAGAAGATTAAAACTCATATTACAGAGGAAGAGACTGAAAATTAAACACCATACCTGGCGCCCAGATGACCGGTCCCAGTCTATTATCTGTTCTCCAGTCTCCTTTACAAATCATTATCTGATCTTCAGGCCCATTTATTTATAGCTCCCCCACTTTCAAAATGAAAAGGATATTTAAGAGTCAGCCGTCTATCTGGCCCTTTCTTTGAGTTTTGAGTTTTCACATTTTGTATGACTCCTGTGCACACACATGCATGCAATCACTTTGTTAGGCTTTTCCTTGTTAACTTTTTTTTTCAATATAGGGGTATCTGCTATGGTTATTTATGATGGAGAGGAAAGGGATTACTTCATTTCTGCCCCTGCAGTCTGTAGGCATAATTGATACACCATTGATTGCTGGTGATTAGCTCAATCTTCAAGCCCTGTCCTGTCGCTGGAAGTTGGAGGGTAGCACTGAAAGCTCCAACCTCATCATGCTTTGATCTTTCCAGTGACCAGACCCTACCCTGAAGCTATCCAGGGGTCCTCAGCAACATTCATTTCATTAGCACGCAAATGACATTCTTACAATTTTAGAGATTCCAAGGGCTTTAGGAAATCGAGATGAAGAGCAAATAGATATTTTACAATATCACAAACATACCCTCAGGAATTAGACCTCTGATCTAATCTGGGCTCCCTTACTTGCCATCTTTGTGACCTTGAACAAGTTGTTCATCTTATCTGGGTAGTTCTCTATTAAAAAAAAAAAAATTTTTTTTTTCAATAGCTACATCATGTTGTTATGAGGACTAGACAACTATGTGATGGACCCTGCACATTGCTAGCAACAAAAGGTAAGTACTGTTTCTATTTATTTTGCTCCCAAGCTTATGTGAGCTCCCTCAGTGTCTATCACCAAATCATATGATGTGTACCCTAGTCAATCTTAAAAGTCGTCCACCTTGAATCTTTAATTAACGTGTGTTTTTAAAACTGCATTTTAAGAACATTAGTGTTTTTATTTTGATCCTATGGAAGTTAGACTTTTTCATGCAAGCATTCAAACCTTTAGCTTCAAAAAGAACAGATAAATAGTCTGTATTATTTCTTTATGTGTAAAAAAATGATTAAGCATGTCTCAGGCAGCTCAGACAAGGCAGATAAAAGATTATCAAGGAGTAACATTAGAAAACACTAATCAAAGTGCCTAAAAAGCTTTGTGTGATCCAGTTATTACGGGAATGTTGCAACAGTAAAACAAAACTTTACAAGGTGTGAAGGGCTAGAGATAGGACAGAGCAGATTATGTTAGAGAAGTCTCTTCTAACATTGTGTTGGATAGCCTGGGATTTGAACTTATGCCTTGTATGTGTGTCTGTGTGTCACAGGTTGAACATGCAAGAAGCAGTGTTCAAAAAGTTGGCAAACTTCTTTTACTTGTTTCTCAGTCTTTTCAGATCATCGCTTAGAAACCACTGATACATATGTACAGTAAATATTTTAAATATTAGCTAACCCTATTAAATTGTGTGTCCTTGTGCTGCAGTCATTTAATGACCTCATTCTCTTGTAAGTTGGCATATGATTTGAGATAGCTCTAAGTGCTAATGGATTGTTTGAAGGAGGTAAAGGCAAAACCAGGAAGAGAAAACTATTTTTAGGAAAAAGCAATCATACAACAGACAGGCCTTAAATAGAGGAATTGAGATATCTCTGTCTTCACTACGGAACCTTTAGCTAATTCCTTATGCATTCTGACCTCATGTTTCTTGTATGTAAATGAGAATGTTACAGGCTTGTAAATTCCTTTTTCTCTGTGACTACATCCAGTTTTATTTATATTATTGTATGTGCATGTCAGTAGAGCACGTATTTAGTAGAATGAGTTATTGGTTAAACTACCTGAATTCATTTGTAAAATGGGGCCACCTATTTCTTAAATTGTAATGAGGATTTGATTAGATAATCTAGATAAATCACTTAGCACAAGAGTCTCCAGCCTCTGGACTATGACCAGTAGTGGTCTGTGTCCTGTTGGGAGCTAGGCTGCACAGCAGGAGGTAAGCAGGGAGCAAGCTAGCATTATGGCCTGAGCTCCACCTCCTGTCAGATCAGTGGCAGCATCAGATACTCAGGAGCACGAACCCTGTTGTGAACTGTCCGCGTGAGGGATCTAGGTTTCACACTTCTTAGGAGAATCTAATTAATGCCTGATGAGCTGAGGTGGAACAGCTTCTTGCCAAAACCGTCTCATGAAACCGGTCCCTGCTGCCAGAATGCTTGGGGATCTCTGACTCAACACACTACCTGGCATATACTAAGCACTCAGAAAATATCCCATTCCGCAAAACTCAGTTCCAGTGTCAAGTTTTAATAGTATGTTGATCTTAGACCTCCAAGGTAAACTTGGTCCTCTCTTTGTGCCATAAATGTGCCTTGTACTCAGTAGTGCTAAATTGCTGTCACTAGTGCTAACTGTCCCACTAATTTATCTGCATGTCTACTTCCCTTCTCAGATTGTGAGCCTGTTGAGGACAGAGACAGACAGAGCCCCTTACTCATATTTATAAATTTACTGGCATGATAAATATTTGCTGAAGAAATAAACTTGTATTCTTATTTTTAAGCAGGGTTTTCTCCCCATCTGAGTAGAAGATAGTCCAGGAGCAAAGGTGACAAGTAGAAGTCTTCTAAAAAATCTGGCCGCATTCTCAACCCACCCCACCACTGCTTTTTTAAACAGCTATTTAATTGCCACAGTAATCCTAAGGATTGTATCAATTTTTCACCTTCCTTCACACTTTTTTCCTTTTAGTAAGAAAATAAAGTAATAAAGTGCCAGATGGAGAAAACTGTCCATTAAATATGAATTAATAAGTGCTATGATCAGAAATTGTGTAAAAGCAACACAATGGGACTATAAAGCAGTATTATCTTTGAATCAGAAACCTTGGGTTTATTTTATAGCCCTGCTACTTTCTAGTCATACAACAGTGATCAAGCTATATTACTTCTTTGGCTCAACAAAATAGGGATAATCTCAATTTTATGGCTTGTTATGATTGATGTGAAATATTCACACAAACTATCACTGTGCCTGGTAAGTAAAAGACACTCAGATATTTCTTGGAGTTACAGTTAATACTGTATCCTTTAAATTTGTGGAAAACCAACTTTTAAAAATCACATATATACAGTTGTTTACTGCTAGAAATGTTATTTAATTAGTTGATACCCTTGGTTAGATAATGAAAAACAATAGTTTTATCTCCATTATGCTAATGTGATAGGGAAGAGTTACAGAGTTTAAATGGCAAAGGAATACCTGACCATTAAGATGCCTAGTTACTTCTTGAACCCAAGAAGACAAGTGTATATACTACTCTCCACAGTTAAATCATTGATACTTTGTGCCATACAGTGAAAACAGAACCATTTATATGTTCATGATTGTATTTTTCCTTACGAAAGATAGAGGGTTAGAGAAAATTATTCTCAATACAATTAATACAAATAAAATTGGTTGATGATTAGGTGCTTTTTAATTAAGCAGTAAGGGCATATGAAGCTTCATTACCTATGAGAATTTTGTCAGAATTATTTCCCAGTTAACCATGTTTTAAAGCAACCTCTCAGAATTCCTCAATTCTAATTTCTCCTCTTTCCATTCTTACTGATTTGACTCCATACCTTTTTGCTAAATAAACATTTCTTCGAACTCTCAGTTTTGTATTTTTTTTTCATTTGATCTGCTCTTCAAAGTGTATCAGCTAGTGATTGAATTAGACTGTGGTCTAACAGAATTCTGAGACAATCTCAAACAAGATGGTGTTTATTTGTTTTGTTTTGTTTTTTAAACCCAAAGTCTTGCTGCCTTTTTCACAAAGAAAGCTTTTTCAGAAACTCCCAGCTTACGTCTCATTTGCCACAACTGCATCACCTGGCTATCTTCTAGCTGTAAGAGATGCTGAGAAACATTTTTTTGTTTTGTTTTTGCTGGACACATTGTCACTCCGAGCAAATACAAAATTTTATTTGGATCATTGTACTAACAATTCGCCTTTTATGGCAATTTAAGTAGTCATTTGTCATAGATTGGAGGATTTCCTGGAAGGGTAAAGAACTGTATAGATTACTTATTGTGACTAACATAAATTATCCTACCACCACCATCCCATAACTCTAAACTTAAAGAGATGTCATAGTAAACACAAGTGTGCACACAGCTAACCACAAAAGAAAAAGGAAATCTCAGCTGCCAGAAATGAAGAGAAAATAAAGCCAGAATAGTAAACTCGGCAGCCAAAGGTAAACTGACCTAGGGGGATGATAGTGTTGGCTGTGGCTCTCACCAGTGGACCCTAAGACTTTAACAGCCAGAGATATGGCCTGCTGATACAGGGAAGCTGGGACTGAGACCTCTGCACAAAGCCAAGACCCTAGAAGGTGCTGCAGCCTCAGGAAAGAGGATGAGCAGAATTCACAGTAACCCAGGGAAGCAACAAAGTGGTCTGAACCCAAGACTTTAGGGTAGAAAGAGAGGAAGGTTTCTGTGAGGAAGAGTTGAAGTTTACATTTCAGTTTTGCTCTCAGAATATCGTTGCTTCGCTTAAAAATGTCAGGTATATCAAGGTAGTGGCTTTAATAAAACAATGAAAAAGATGTACAGAAGTATGTGTTCTCTTGGGTCCTCTTTTAAAAGTCATTAGGGAAAAGAATTGACTGACATATATTCAGACACATTTGAAGAAATTATGTATTTTTGGAGATGGAGTCTTGATTGCATGGCATGATCATGGCTCACTGCAGCCTCAATTTCCTGAGCTCAAGTGATCCTCCCACTTAAGCCTCCCAAGTAGCTGGGATCGCAGGCATGTACCATCATGCCCAGCTAGTGTTTAAAATTTTTGTACAGATGGAGTCTCACTATGTTGCCCAAGCTGGTCTCAAACTCCTGGGCTCAAGTGATCCTCCCCTCTTGGCCTCTAAAGTGTTATGATTACAGGCATGATCCACCATGCCTGGCTTGATGAAAAATTTTAGGACAGAAGGAATAAGCTAGGATGCAGCACAGAAGAGGTAGAAAAATGAAAGTAATTCATGGAAGATCCAATATACATATATATTTTAGGAGTTTAGGGGAAAATAGAAAGTGTAAGGCAATTGTGAACTGACCTAAGAATGTGTAGTATACAACTCTTGATAGATAAATGGTACCCACTGAAGTTTTTGAGGATTGGGGAACAGGTGGCTTCCTTCTCACACTCCTGCCACCAAATTACCCGCTAACAGCTATGTTATAATGAAATCAGTTTCACACCAACTTCTTAATATACACGTATCTATATTAACTGAGTAAGAAAACTGATCTTACAGCATGTTCTGCAGGCTAAAGGAAATTGCTCTCGGCCCATTGAGGTGCTCTAACCACCATCTTGCCTGAAAGATTAAGAAGCAGGATTCTATTACCTTAACAAAAGGCATGGCTGGACAAGAACCTTTTACGGGGTTAGACTAGGACATTATCCCAAAATATAAGGGCTATGCTGGATTCTTAAGGCCTCTTCTTGGAATGGTGGGATGTGTTACTCTGCTATTAGTCAATCTGAAAACCTTTAATTTCACCATTGGAGGCCCATTTAAACAGCAGGCTGCTAATTTCTCTAGTAACAATTTCTACCATTTAGTATGAAAATTAAAACATTGTCTGTTGATCAAGATGTAGTCAACAGTACCTAGAATAGCTTCCACTTGAGTATGTGTTCTCTGATTAGAATACTAGTTCATCCTCCTGGACTGTTCTTTTTATCAGAATGTTAGCAAGACTTAAGCAATGACTTTACATAAGTTATGTGTACCACACTGTATATACTGGATTATTTCCATGTAAATTACAGACAACAGTTATACTAGAAGCAATAAATAGCTAAGAAATTTCCATAGTTGACCAAAGACGTATCAGGAATAATATTTGCACCTGGAAACAGAACCAATGTTGCAGTGGCTTAAATTGTGCTTTTGCTTTTCTTTCAGATGTAGGCTCTCCAGGTGTCCTGTACTATGACTCCACAAGATCAGTAGAGCCCCAGGCTTTTTCTGTTCTCTATGATCCACTCTCTTCCATGTAGAATGTGTCTTCAAGATCAAAAAATGGTGGCTGTAGTGCTCGCATTCCAGATAAGGAAGAATGGGCAAGAAACAAAAGATCCACTCCAAATGTGATGGCAAAATTAAGACTTTTGAGTGAAAAATGGAAATTTGTCTTCGGTACATGCACACTGAAAGAAATGTTGAAGAAAGTTCTTCAGGCAGAAGCAGGTGATTCCAAGTGAAATCCTAGAATACAGGAATAAATGAAGAGCAGTGGAAATGGTAAATATGTGGCTAAATTTGAAGGAATATTGGATGTATTAAATTCTGAGGTTTAAAATACCTGTGGAATTAAAATGCACCTACAATAACAAGAGGCAGGAGAAGTTTGTACTAGAGTTTGTCCTCAGGTTCTAGCATTAGATAGGTAAATGATAAAATTACTTTTTTTAGACTATGAAGACAAGTGTGCATGTTGTAATCTGTTAAGCACTAAAAGGCTAATAGAATGTATACCTAACAATTTAATGAAGGCAAAAAGTATTTAAAAGAAGGCAAGAACAGAAAAGGGAACATAGAACAGATGGGTCAAATTTAAAGTTGCAAAATATAAACCCAAACACTTTAAATGAGTCATTACTTGAATTAAGTTTGAAAATTTATCTTTAAAAATTCGCTACTACATACTGCTTACAGGAGACATATTTAAATATAAGGCCATACAAAAAGGTTGAATGTAAATGCATGAGGGGAAAATACGGTAAGCAAACCAAATAAAAACAGTTTGTGGTATTATCAGGCAACGAGATTTAAGGCAAAAAGCATTCTTTTATAACGTTGAAGGAACTAATTCACCAAAACACATAAAGATCCTAAATCTGTATGTGTTGAAAACATTTCAAATACATAAAGCAAGAATGACAAATAAGATGAGAAACAGGTAAGTCTCTAACCATAGTTGAAGGCTTACACAGCTTTTTCAATAGCTGATAGAATATCCAGACCGTCCCCCGAAAAAAATCAAATGTAAAAAAATCAATATTTACATATATTGAATACTTGATTTAAAAAACATAGTTCACATTTTCTTCAAGTAAATAATTTATCCAAATTTACTCTATGCTGAGTCGTAAAGCAAACCACTCTCAAAAGTTCAAAAGCATTCGTCTTACATTCTCTAACACAGTGGAATTAAAGTAGAAAACAACAGAGATGATTAGAGGAACTCCTGACTACTTTGAAATTATGTCATAGATTTCTTGATAGTCCCTGGGTCAAAGAATAAAGCAAATTTCAGAATAATTTCAAGTGAATAATATGACATACCAAACATGTGAGTTGCAGCTAAGCAGTGCATGAAGGAAAATTTAGACTTGCATACATTAGAAAAGAAGCAAGGCTGAAAATCAATGACCTAAACTATTTTCAAGAAGCTAGAAAAAGAAAAGCAAGGAAATAATAAAAGACTAAAAATAAATGAAGTAACACATAATAGAGAAAGCCAAAATGTTGGTTCTTTGAAATCTAAAAACTAATAATCTCTACTGTTTAATATATTTGATATATTAGCCAATAAAATAAGGCCTGAAGTAAAAAGATACAATGTTTAGAAAGAAGAAACTAATAGCATTTATAGACAACTGGTTGTGTGCATAGAAATTTCAAAAGACTCAAACAAAATAATGAACTTATCAAGGTCACCGAATACAAACTATACAGAAATTGTATTTCTATATATCAGAAACAAATAGAAATTGATAAAATTATACCATTCACACTAGCATAAAATAAATACCTACAATTTTTTTTAATCATTTAAGAAATTTTAAAAATTCTAAATGTATGGATATACCATGTTCATGATTTGGCAGTTTTGTAAATTAATCTGTAACTTCAATATATGATATTATCAAAATCCCAACAGTATGTTGGAGAAATTAACAAACTGAAGAAATGCAAAGAACCGAGAATATCCAAGGTAACCTTGAACAACAAAACTGAAAAAGTTCACCAACAGACATAAGACCTGTGATTATAAAAGTGTAGTTGTAATTAACACTGATATTGCCTGGCATAAGATAGGCAAATAGACTAAAGTAGCAGAATAGATAGAATTCTGTATATATGGTGATCCACATACTTAGGTCATCTGTGATTTATGAGAAAAGGAAACTATTGCAGTGGTACAGTCAATTAGATAGCTGTATTGGGGGAAAAATTAGACCCCTTCCTCAACACCATACATACAGAAAAATCAGTTCCATATGGAATATGGTTTAAATGAGAAAGGAAATAATAAAACAGATATCTTCATGCTTTGGGGTAGGCAACTATTTAAAGGACATAAAGCATAAAGGAACATTTTAAAATAATTTGTGGTGATAGAATCAGGGTAGAGGTTATCACTCGCCAGGCAAAGTTGATCAATAAGAAAAAACAACTTAGCCAAGCACAGTGGCTCATGCCTGTAATCCTAGCACTGGGAGGCTGAGGCATGAGGATAACTTAAGGCCAGGAGTTCAAGACTAGCCTGGACAGCATAGCAAGACTTTGTCTCTACAAAAATTAAAAAAATTACCTGGGTGCAGTGGCATGCACTTGTCCCAGTTACTTGGCAGGCTGGGGCAGGAGGAATTTGAGCCCAGGAGCTTGAGGCTGTAGTGAGCTATAATTGTGTCAGTGCACTCCAACCTGGGCAACAGAGCGAGACCCTGCCTGTCTAAATTTTTTTTTAAAAAAGACAACTTGGTATCAGGAAATAAATAAGACATGAAAGCAGATGAAATTATTTGATTCAGAAAGTTGTTAGTTTATGTGGGTAAATCTGAAATTTTAGATATTTTTTGATGTATGTTGCCAAATATATATTATTAAATAAGTCTGAATCTATTTTTTAAAATCTACTCTGAATAATCCACAAGCTCTGGGTGGTTTATTAAATACATTGATTGTGACCAACTAAGCATTATTTCCATATGGGAGAATGATTTAACATTGGAAAATCTTTTCATGAAGTATATACTATGTTAATAGAGTAAAGAGAAAAGTCATACTACTATCTCAGTGAATGCAGGGGGTTGGAGTGGAGAACCAGCAAAATGTAAGTTATATTCACTTAGATTTTAAAAATAAAACATCCTCTTAATAGATGCAAAAACGTTATTACTACGACAAATGATAGTGTACCAAAACCCATGGTTAATGTTACAAGTTAATGGTACAACTTTAGTGATGTTCCTTCATGCCAGTTATAGTACAGGAATTGGCTGTTGTATTAATACATCCATTCCATGTTGCACTGGACATCTTGGCCAGTGCAGTGAGACTAGAAGAAGAAATAATAGGCATAGGGATTGGAAAGGGAGAAACAGTTATTGTCAGTGGGCAAGATCATTGTTTATTTGAAAGTCCAAGGAACACTACAAAGTAGTATAACTAATGTGAAAGTTGAGAGGTTTTGGATATAAGACCAATCTGCAAGAATTGGTAGTGTTCTTTTCCACTTCAAACAGTATGTTTCAAAGTGTATTATTTGAAAGAATTTCATTCACAATTAAAACTCTAAGGGACCTAATAATACGTCCAATAAAAATATGCAAATATTTTGTAAAAGTAGACTGAAATGAATGGAGCAATATTATATGTTTGTGGATGGGAAAAATCAATACATTAAAGCATCAGTCCTCTCCGATTCTATAAATTCACTGAAGTTCTAATCAAATTCTCAACAAAACTTTTTATGGAATTTAATCAACCTAACCTAAATGTGGAAAGACAAAGCTGAGATTTTTTTTTTTTTTTTTTTTTTTTTTTTTTTTTTTTTTTTTTTTTTTTTTTTTTTTTTTTTTTTTTTTTTTTTTTTTTTTTTTTTTTTAATGAGAAAATAAGGTTAAGGTAGTTCCTATCATAAAGGACAGTAGGGAATATAAAACTATAGTGATAACACAGCCCTTGTGATGCAAGGATAGACATGTAAATCTATGGTACAGAAACAGATACATGAGAACTTGATATGTGACAGAGTGGAGAAATCAATAACTTTTCAATAAATGGCACTAGGACAATTGCATGTCCATATGTGAAAAAAATTATATACCCTTCTCACACCATATTTTTAAAAATTTGTAGATTAAAGACCTAAATGTGGGTGGGGGAAATACCATTTTAAATATTTTTGAAGGAAATACAGGACATTTTGAACCAACGTAAGGAAGGAATTGTTGGATTTGACTCAAAAAAGTGAGAACCGTGAAGAAAACGATTCACACATCTGACTATATTAAAACTAGAAATTTAAGTATGATAAAAGGCTAAATATTAGAAGGCCAGCCACAGACTTGCAAGATACTTACCTTACAATGATCTACCGGTAACTAACAAAGGAAGTGTCCAAATTACATAGAGGACTTCTTAAAGGGATGGCAATAAATGAGCAATATATGAGAGAGAACCAAAAGGTCAATTAACAGGAAAATGTTTTAGCTCACTAGAGTCAAGGAAATGCCAGTCAGCACAGTTAGATACCATTTCACATCCAGTCAGAAATAGCAATGATTGGCAAACACGTTGACAAAACAATTCATGCTTTAGGAAAGTTGAAATTATACATTGCTTATAACAGCAGTTCAACGTCTGTCTTTTTACAAAACTAAAGTTTGCATAATATTTAGGTATAGAAATTGTCAGAACCCTTAAAGCTTATTGTAGGCATTTGTTTCAGGGAGACAGAAGACTGAATTGCTTCTTTGAAAAGCTAGATGTCACATTGATGTAAAACAGAGCCTTAGCTTTACAGATGGGGGGAAAGAAAACCTACAGTATTTTGTTAAATTTATCTACATTTAAAGATATTAACAAATGCAGGTTGTGAACTACCAGTCTCCTATATTGGTCATATTTTGACAAGACTTTTTTTCATAACATTGACATTCATACAGAGGTTACAATTCAGATTAGGAGAACATATGTGTAATAAAACAATTTAACCAAAGAAGTTTCTTTTCCTTTATGTGAAATAGCAGAAAAGCAACAGCAGTTTATTGCTTATGGTAGAATATGTATGATACTCAAATTGAATATTTCTTGAGATCTTTGCTACAATTTATTAGTATCTAATACAAAATTTTTATATTTATTCAATAAATCATAAATTCAGGTTTCTTAGAAGGACTGAAAATTCTTATCTAAATAACTTTGGGATCTTAGTGTTTAGTTTTAGGACCGATTTCCTTTTAAAGAGAATTGCCTATTTTATACATGTCCAATTTTACATATTTCTAAAGATACCTCTGTCTTTGTTAATATATGGTGTATGTATACAATGAAAAATGTACAAGGATATTTTTTACTGCAGTTACTGAAATAGGAATAAAAAGGTAACTTAGAAGACATTTGGCACTAGAGTCTCCAGTCAGATCTACTCCCTGGCCCATGAGCTAAGAACATTTTTGACATGTGTATAAAAGGAGTGACTTAATAGATTTGGCATGTTGCAACCCTGCATCTTTCAAAGAAAAGTCTAACCCTCCAGATCACCTGAGGTCAGGAGTTCAAGACCAGCCTGACCAACATGGAGAAACTCTGTCTCTACTAAGAATGCAAAATTAGCCAGGCTTGGTGGCACGTGCCTGTAATCTCAGCTACTCAGGAGACTGAGGCAGGAGAATCACTTGAACCCAGGAGGCGGAGGTTGCAGTGAGCCGAGATCATGCCATTGCACTCCAGCCTGGGCAACAAGAGTGCAACTCCATCTCAAAAAAAAAAGAAAGGCCTAGCCCTCAACTTACTCCTGGGAAATCACAGCTAAGCCCTTGGAATACCCTGCCTTACAGAAGGCCTTTGTTACCTGGGGTCTTGAATCACACCAGATAGTTGATGCTACAGATTTATGGTGGGGGCATTGCAACTTGAAGTATCAATTTAATCTCTAGGGGAGGTGGAAACTGAGTAACAGCTGCCATTTCCATTCTCCATGCCTATGTGATTAATACCCAATAAAAACCTTGGACACCAAGTCTCAGCTTCCCTGGTTGATATTTCATAAATGACCCACATTCAATCAGAGAGGATTAAATGCTGTGCATGCATCTCCTATCAGATGGGACAACTGGAAGCTTGCCCCTGCTCTGGAACTCTTTCCTATCTGCGTTTTATTATTTTAGCTGATTTTAAACTGTACCTTGTTCTAATAAACTGTAAGTGTCAACATAACCACTTTTCTGAGTTCTGTGAGTCGTTGAACTGGACAGTGGTTTTGGGGACCCTGCCACAACTGTTTAAAGAACTGTTTTTTTAAAAAGTAATCTTTGACAGAGACTGTTATGTTCTGCAAACCCAAAAATATTTGCTATTTGGTCACTTATAGCAACAGTCCCCAACCCTTTTGGCACCAGGGACCAGTTTTGTGGAAGACAATTTTTCCATGGACAGGAATGGAGGGGGAGGTTTCAGGATGAAACTGTTTCACCTCAGATCATCAGGCATTAGTTAAATTCTCATAAGGAGTGTGCAACCTAGATCCCTTGCATGTGCAGTTCACAAAGACCACTGCTGCTCTGACAGGAGGTGGAGCTCAGGGGGTAATGCTTACTTGGCCATCACTCACCTCCTGCTGTGCGGCTTGGTTCCAGCAGGCATGGACCAGTACTGCTCCTCAGCCCAGTGGTTGGGAACCCCTAACTTACAGAGTACTTTTGCTGACACCTGCAGAAATATAATGAAAAAATAACTTTGTTTTATACATTGAAAACAACTAAAATGGATGAATATTGATATGAATAAATCTCAAACTGTTTTAGTTGGGGGAAGAAAGGAACAGAAGGCTGATACAGTGTATCATTTATGTAACTTAAAACAATTATGAAAAATGTATATGCATTAAGAGAAATCACAGTTTTACTTTCAACATATAGATATTGAATATAAATATACATACGTGTGTATATATATATATATATATATATATTTGTTTACAAATAATAAAGCATTGCCTTTGCAGGGGTTAGTTTTCTTTAGGCTGGGGACAAGACATTAAATCCACTCCTGGTTTACAGTGGAGGCAATACACAGTTGACCTTTGAACACTGCTGGAGTTAAGGATACCGATCCTAACCCCCACCCTGCCACCCCGTGAAAATCTGAGTCTAACTTTTGACTGCCCTCAAATTTAACTACTTCTATTGATTGGAAGCCTTACTGATAACAAATAGTCCATTAACACGTATTTGCTATGCTACAGGTATTATATACTGTATTCTTAAAGGAAGCTAGGGAAAAGAATGTTACTAAGAAAACCGTAAGGAAGAGAAAATATATTTACTCTTCTTTAAGTGTAAATGGGTCATCATAAAGGTCTTCATCCTCATGTTCACGTTGAGTAGGTGAGGAGGAGAAGGAAGAGGGGGCTTATCTAGCTGTGTCAGACGTAGTAGAGGTGGAAGCGGTAGGAAAGGAGGCAGGAGAAGCAAGGCACAGTTGGTGCGACTTTCATTTTTTAAAATCCACATACAAGTGGACCTGTGCATTTCAAACCCATGTTGTTCGAGCATGCACTAATGGAAATTTTCTTAAAAAAAATCTTGGTTATTTGTAGCAGCCACAGAAAAAAGGTCACCCTAAGTTTAGTGTCCACTGATATCTAAAAGACTTTAAGGGTATTACATTTTAAGTGCTATTAGGATCTTAAGTAATCATCAAACAAGAAAATGGATATTAAAATGCTTTATAAACTGTAAGTTGAGGTAAAAGTGGTATTTCTGACGTTAACCACTCTGAACTGAACTTAGACTTCTAGTATATACCAGCTGGGGTGACATAGTGAGACCTGGTCTCTACAAAAACTTAAAAAATTAGCCAGGCATGGTGGCACATCCCTATAGTCCCAGCTGCTCTGGAGGCTGAGGAGGGAAGGTTGCTTGAGCACAGGAGATTGAGGTGCAGTGAGCCACAGTCACCACTGCACTGTAGCCTGGGCAACAGAACAAGACCCCGTCTCAAAAATAAATAATAAATAGATTTCTAGTATATAGTGTTCAATGATACCTTACCTACCTGCATTCCAGGAGTTACTAGAAAAATCAAATGAGACAACGTCCAAAAAAACCCACGAAACCTCACCTTTAAAAGTGATAAAATACTATGCAAATTAGTCTTTTAAAAAGTATTACTAGTATCCTGACTGTGATGACACTCATGCAGAGTAATTATAATTGTGAAGGGAAAAAACAATACTCACTTTGGTTTCCTGAGACAAGAGGTGAGCTGTGTGAGCTATAAATAAGGAAAAATAACTAACAGTCATACAGGTCTTTCCTTGTAGCTCATGCCAGGTTATTTAAGGGATAAGAGAAGAATAAGACGTGGCTTCTCCCCCCTTTTTTTTCCAATTCAGCATTTACTGAGCATCTACTATTTTGTCAGGTGGAGGAAAGCTAAGTACTTAAATATATTAACTATTGTCCTCATTTGCCTGAAAAAGGATTATCCTTGTTTCTCATGTGAAAAATTGAGATTCAGAGAAGTAGCTTAAAACCTAATAGGTTCTGAACTAGCATTTGAACCCATATTTCTGGCTGCTAAACATGTGTTTTACAGAGCCAACAATAAGAAAACTAGGATCCAAGTATTAAATAGTAAAGAGAAACACTTACTGTAGGAGACAAGGGAAGAATACGTTCACGTGGACAAGGAGCAGTTAGGGGAGGCTTCCTGCAACAGGTGGAGCTTGAAAGAGGCTGGAGGATAGGAATTTGGTAGATACAGGAAAATAGCCATTGCTAGCAAAGGACAGTGATAGCTCCAGTTGCCATTTACTGAGTTACCTGCCTAGGTGAGCCAGTGCGCCCGTCTTGGAAGATGAGAACATTCACACTGGCTGCTTCTGGCAACCTTTTGGTCCCAGGACAAGAAATAGGGGCGAGTGAATGGGAGAGTCATTAAGACAGCATGGAGAATTGAAGAAACCTGGAAATAATGGAAGATTCTAGTCATTTTCAGAACCCAAGAACAGGGCCAAGTTCTGGGTAAAGCCTGTAACATAACATACATAATTTTGTAAACGCACTATATCAGATAACTACTTAAAGATATTTTGGATGGCAACTAATTTTTGTAAACTCATTTTAGAGTACTAGATATTGGAGGGACGGAGATGGAGGTTGGAGAAACAGTGGAGGTAGAATTCAGAGGACCGGAATTCTATACCATTTCCCTTGAGGCAATTTCTGATTTTATATATCATAAGAATGTATTGAGCCTCAGTCACCACATTTATCCTACCTTCAGGGTTGTGGGTGTAAAATGATCAATATAAAAATACTTGGAAGATAAAAAGATTGATGTAGATGACAGGTTTTATGTTCAAGCAGCATTGACATTGCTACTGTAAAAGTGTAATAGTTTATCATAACAGGCTCTAATATGGTTTTAAAGGCTTTTTTCTAACTTTGAAAGATTTTTAAGACAGATACTTATAACTTTTCTTCTTTTGGCCATCATTTTTAAGAAGAACTAAATCACTCCTGTAGCCAGACTTTGCAAATGAAAGAGGAAACAAGCCGAGGGAACTTCACTTAGGATGTAAGACACTCATAAGCATGGGTGTTGCAACTGCCCAGTTGTCATGTTTTTAATGACACATTAAAAAAGTATAGACGGTGAATTCCCACTCAATATGTATTCTTTGCTGTTTACCAGGGTTAGGAAGGTATATGAGCTGCCAAATAAGTACGTTTCTGCATCTTCAGCGTGTCTGTCCCACACTATGGTTACCCGTTGGGCAGTTTTGTAGCATTTTAACCCATAATCTACCAACCAGTTTTATAGGGTTTTGTTTTGTGTAGTTTGTGTTATTAAAACAGTATACAGGTTTTTCATGATCTAGATTGTTAATTATATTATTTTTCAAACTCATTCCCCTCCTCCTGTTGAGAGTCACTGTCCTGTGGGGAATGAGGAAAAAAACAAGACACTTTCTCTGTCACTCAATCTGTCAAACATTGATTTGAGAATTATTTTCAGACTCCTTGGCTTAAGTACAGACATTTAATTATCTAAGCCAGTAGTTTTCAAATATTTTTTATGGTGGAATCTACTCTTTAAAAAATAATCATTCACCAAAGCCCAACATGTAAAGAACATGAATATGAACCCACCTGCTAAGCTGATACCCTGGTTACCCCTTTTAGCATTAGCACCTGAGACACACAATTCGAGGACCACTGACCTAAGCCCACCTTTATTGTTCTCCTCATCTCTGGACATCAGCCTAAACAGGCTCTCCAATATAGCCACGTTTACTTCCCCATGTGTCCTGTTTTGTAATCCTGTGCCTTTGTACATGCAGTTCTTCCATTGTGAATGCTTCATCCTCCTGCCACTTTATTTTGATGACATTTAATTGTCCTCGATGTAATCTTTTCCTAGAAATCTGCCCTGATGCTCTTGTCTGTGCTTCCTTTGCATTCATGTCATTTGTGATCATAGACTTTACTACACTGTAATAGGTAATTTACTTGTCTGACTCTCACACTGCAATAGTGTTCTTTTTGGAACATGTTCTTATTTGATATTCTGCCTCCAGTGCCAGGCCATAGTTGGTAATCAGTTACGTTGCTAAATGGATGAATGGATAGACTGACGAGCAGATGGACGGATGAAGGAATCTGCCAGCAGACCAAGTGACTGAAGTGTCCCAATGCCTTGAACTGAGAAAGGAAATAGAAGGAACTGAAAAAAGAGAATTCTCTTCATATGGCCAGCTGGATTGGGATTTGTCTGTGGGCTAAGAGTAGACCGGACATACTTCCCAGAATGCAGTCATCGCTGAGTTAGCCCTAGGGAACAGTTCAGCATGAGTCACATGCCTTCTCTCCTTATCTGGTGCCATATATTTATAGCTAATGCTGGTGGGTTTTCACTTGTTAAACAGCAAAAGAAAAATGATTGCATGAAGGCCAAACAAAAGACTAATGGAAGTGAGTTTAATAATTAATTTTTAAAAGGCTTACAAATGACAATTCAGCTGGGAAGTTATAGAAACATTTAAGATGAAATTTCAGCTACAGGATGTAGCTCTTTGGATTGTTCTTCTGGGGTTAAACGGGTAATTTGAAAGCTGGCAGGAAGAAGGGCAGTGATACTTGTTTGTCTACATTTTTTTCTTTTAAACGGCAAAATAGCTCTTTGGAAAGAAGAGTGTTTTTCATTTGTGTGATATGAGATGCTGAGAGTCAATGAAATGTGGAATGGAATGAACTGGAAGCTGCATTACTTAATATATATTGATTGTATAGCACAGGTTTCAAAATCATTTAGATGATATTTAAGCTTCCTTTTCCTTATAACTTAATTGGCACATTACTGCACCCCGACAATTACCATAGAAGCAAAACATTCTACGGAGGTTTTCTACCTAAATTTTCCTTTCTATATATACTTTTATCGAAGGGTCTAAATGAATTCTCAATAAATGGTTGACAAAATTAAATTTATAAGTGCAGGAATTCCGCTATATGAGACAGAGAATAAAAATTGCATTTATTGAGCATCTACCATGTCCAGAACATCATTAGGCCTTTATTTCATGAGGTGTCTCCGGAAACCTTCACAATTATCCTAAAAGGCTACCCCCATTTTCAGACAGAGAACAGTCTTTAAGAAGTTAAGCAATTTTCCCATCCACATAGTTTGGACCGGGTACATGTGACTTAGTTATCTATTCTTTCCACTTCATTACTGTGTTGTGTTCCAATGGCCATGCAGTAAGAAACCTTGTTAACGGAGTCAAGTATGTTACAGGAACCAAGAAGAGGTGCCCTGCGATGTTATTTCCTCCCCTCTAATTCTCTCATTTCTCTTTGGAGAAGATGAGAAAACCTGCATCCTCTGTTTCCCTCTTCACCAATCTCTATTCAGTGCCAATCTCTATTCAGATTCATGTTTTTTTATAAAAGATAATTTTCATTTCAATAGCAATTTAAGAGCTAACAAAAAAATTGCAAACTCTTATTTCATCCTCATTTTACAATGGAGAAACTAAAATCACGTTAAGTTTGTGATTTACCCAAGGTTAATTAATAGCATAATGCTTTTTCCCCACCCCCAGAATTTCTGATTTCACATACTCTTTCTACTGCATCCTCAAGTGACAATATGTGGGGTTTATCTGTAAGGATGGAAGAGAATTTCACTCTCTAGAGTTCCATGCGTTGCTTCTCATATCCTGAGAAAAGTCTATCCTTCTCAGGCATGAAATTTATTAAGTACACAAAAACCTCTCCATATTCCACTGTAATTACCTGAATGTGCAGATACCACTCTGCCTGTTGGAAGATTCCACAAATGGGTGTGGGAAAACACATGCAAATAGTTAACCACTGTTATTCATTCCAAATGATATGAAGGTGGTCCTGAGCACAGTAGAGAAAGAAGGCTCAGAAATCTTTCCACTAAAATTTCTTGCCCACTTTTCTTCCTGTGGCTTCTTACCTAACTGCTACAAAAGCCCATCAGATAGGCAGGCCCAGCTATTTTCCAGATGTAAGACAGGAGGGGGAACTGTAGTTTTTGTTGTCTCATTTCATTTTACTTAGAAAAGAAAAAACACGAAGCCTCCGCAACAAGGTAAAACCCCATCTCTACTAAAAATACAAAAATCAGCTGAATTTGGTGGCATGTGCCTGTAGTCCCAGCTGCTCAGTAGGCTGAGGCAGGAGAATCGCTTGAACCCGGGAGGCAGAGGTTGTAGTGAGCCGAGAATGCGCCACTGCACTCCAGCCTGGCGACATGAGCGAGACTCTGTCTCAAAATAAATAAAGACTTACACATAAGACCTAACACCGTAAAAACCCTAGAGTAAAAGCTAGGCAAAACCATCCAGGACATAGGCATAGGCAAGGACTTCATGACTAAAACACCAAAAGCATTGGCAACAAAAGCCAAAATAGTTAAATAGGATCTAATTAAACTCCAGAGCTTCTGTATGGCAAAAGAAACAATCATTAGAGTGGACCGGCAACCAACAGAATGGGAAAAAAAGTTTGCAATCTACCCACCTGACAAAGGGCTAATATCCAGAATCTACAAAGAACTAAAACAGATTTGCAAGAAAAAAACCCATCCAAAAGTGGGAGAAGGATATGAACAGACACTTTTCAAAAGAAGACATATATGAGGCCAACAAACATGAGAAAATGCTCATCATCACTGGTCATTAGAGAAATGCAAATCAAAACCACATTGAGATACCATCTCATGCCAGTTAGAATGGCAATCATTAAAAAATCTAGAGACAACAGATGCTGGAGAGGATGCAGAGAAATAGGAACACTTTTACACTGTTGAGAGGAGTGTAAATTAGTTCAACCATTGTGGAAGACAGTGTGGCGATTCCTCAAGGACCTAGAAATAGAAATTTTTTGACCCAGTAGTCCCATTACTGGGTATATATCAAAGACAGTGTGGCAATTCCTCAAGGACCTAGAAATAGAAATTTTTTGACCCAGTAGTCCCATTACTGGGTATATATCAAAGACAGTGTGGCGATTCCTCAAAGACCTAGAAATAGAAATTCCTTGACCCAGCAATCCCATTACTGGGTATATATCCAAAGGATTATAAATTGTTCTATTATAAAGATACATGCACATGAATGTTCATTGTGGCACTGTTTAGCAAAGACCTGGAACCAACCCAAATGCCCATCAATGGTAGACCGGACAAGGAAAATGTGGCACATATACACCATGGAATACTATGCAGCCATAAAAAAAAATGAGTTCATGTCCTTTCTGGGGACATGGATGAATCTGGAAACCATCATTCTCAGCAAACTGACACAAGAACAGAAAATAAAACACCCCATGTTCTCACTTATGGGTGGGTGTTGAACAATGAGAACATATGGACACAGGGAAGGGAGCATCACAGACTGGGGTCTGTTGAGGGGGACTAGGGGAGAGACAGCGAGGGATAGGGAGTTGGGGAGGGATAACATGGGGAGAAATGCCAGATGTAGGTGACGAGGATGGAGGCAGCAAACCACATTGCTATGTATGTACCTATGCAACAATCCGGCGTGTTCTGCACATGTACCCCAGAGCCTAAAGTGCAATAAAATATATTAAAAAAAGGAATTGAGGTTTGGGAGCCTCTGCCTAGATTTCAGAAGATGTATGGAAATGCCTGGATCCCCAAGCAAAAGTTTGCTGTAGGGGTGGGGCCCTCATGGATAACCTCTGCTAGGGCAGTGTTTAAGAGAAATGTGGGGTGGGGGCCCCCACACAGAGTCCCTACTAGGGCACCACCTAGAGAAGCTGTGAGAAGAGGCCGACCGTCCTCCAGACCCCAGAATGATAGATCCACCAACAGCTTACACCATGCACCTGGAAAAGCTGCAGGCACTCAACACCAGCCAGTGAAAGCAGCCAGGAGGGAGGCTGTACCCTGCAAAGCCACAGGGGTGGAGCTGCCCAAGACCATGGAAATCCCCCTCTTGCATCAGCAAGACCTGGATGTGAGACATGGAGTCAAAGGAGATCGTTTCAGAGCTTTAAGATTTGACTACGCCCACTGGATTTCAGACTTGCGTCGGGCCTGTTGCCCCCTTGTTTCAGCCAGTTTCCCCCATTTGGAATGAGTATATTTACCCAGTGCTTATACCTCTGTTGTATCTAGGAAGTAACTAACTTGCTTTTGATTTTACAGGCTTATAGGTGGAAGGGGCTTGCCTTGTTTTGCATGAGACTCTGGATTGTGGCCTTTTTGGGGGGGAATGGGGAGTTGAGATGGAGTCTCGCTCTGTCACCCAGGATGGAGTGCAGTGGCACAATTTTGGCTCACTATAACCTCCACCACCAGGTTCAAATAATTCTCCTGTATCAGCTTCCTAAGTAGCTGGGACTACAGGTGCACACCACCACACCTGGCTAAGTTTTGTATTTTTGTAGAGGTGGGTTTTCACCATGTTGGCCAGGCTGGTCTTGAACTCCTGGCCTCAAGCAGCCTGCCCACCTTGGCCTCCCGAAATGCTGGGATTTCAGGCATGAGCACCCAACCTTTGGACTGTGAACTTTTGAGTTAATGCTGGAGTAAGTTAGGACTTTGGGGGGCTGTTGGGAAGGCATGATTGGTTTTGAAATGTGAGGACATGAGATCTGGGAGGGGGCAAGGGTGGAATGATATGGCTTGCCTGTGTCCACACCCAAATCTCATCTTGAATTCCCACACGTTGTAGAAGGGACCTGGTGGGAGGTAATTAAATCATGGAGGCAGGTCTTTTCTGTGCTATTTTTGTGATGGTGAATTAAGTCTCATGAGGCCTGATGGTTTTAAAAAGAGGAGTTTCTCTGCACAAGCTCTCTCTTTGCCTGTTGGCATTCATGTAAAACTTGACTTGCTCCTCCTTGCCTTCCACTATGATTGTGAGGCCTCCCTAGCTATGTGGAACTGTAAGTCCATTAAACCTCTTTCTTTTGTAAATTAGACAGTCTCAAGTATGTCTTCATCAGCAGCGTGAAAATGGACTTACATAGGGAGGCCTGAGAAGAGGGCAAGAGATTGGGGAACAACTCATCAGGGGATTGGACAGAACACACACATTTATTAAGTAAATCGTCTTATAAGAGTCTGTTTTCTAATGCCTTGAAACAATTGTAGTAGTATCAGAAATCACTGATCACAAGTTACCGTCACAGACTTAATAATAGTAAAAAATGAAAATGATGTGAGAATTTTCAAAATATGACACAGATGCATGAAGGGAGCATATGCTGTTGGAAAAATGGAGTTTACAGACTTGTTCAGCAGAGTCTTGCCTGGCCAGTTAGTGCTACGTAACAGGTACACCTAAAGCCTGTGTACCAATAGGTTGAAAGTAAAATGATGGAATTAAGTTATACCATGATATTATTATCATGTAAAATAGTTTAAGGCAAAAGGCATTACTAAGAATAAAGAAGCTCAGTTTATAATGATTAAAAAGTCCAGATGACCAGCAAAGTATACTAATTCTAGATTTACATCTGCAAACACAGACTTCAAAACCCACGAAGCAAAAATTGTCACATCTACTAGGTGAAATATATAAATCCACAACATGATGAGAAATTTTAACATTTTGTATAGGCAAAAAGGAAGTATATACACATGATTAACAATTTAGTGGATGTATATAGAACCCAACAATTGTAGAATATACGTTGTTTTCAAGCCCATATTGAATATTTATAAAAACTTATCAAATACTGAGCTATAAGTTTCATCTCAGCAAATTCCAAAGTTTTCATGTCATGAATGAATGAAACCTGACATTTCAAAATTATAGATAGAGTATGCCTTGGAGTAACTTGTGACATTGTTTGGGGATGTGGAGAGCCATCTGAGTACTGTTTTAAGGAAGTATCTATTCATTGATCCAGGGTAATGGAGCAGGAACCATTCTAATGCAGAAGCTCTTGATAAGCAGTTGAGTGTTCAGCTGTGTATGTAAATTCCTATGTGAAGGCTATGGTGTCATGGCTAAAGGCATAGTCTCTGGAACCAGATTGTCTGGGTTCAAATCTTAGTTCTGCTGCTTAACTCAGTGTGTGAGGGCAAGTTGTTTAACCTCTGTGTTTCAGTTCCTTCATCTTTAAAGTGGAGGTATTCTACCTGAAGGCATTGTTGGTACATTAAATGGTTTAATTTATAAATGTACGGTGACAAGTTCTATAAAAGTAGTTGTGCAGCACCACAAATGTCTGCTTGCTCTTGTGAAACCCAGTGTGTAGAATACAGTAGATGAATGTATGCAGTTAGGGTGCATATGTAAATGATAAATTGAATTAGTGAAATGCCCTGGCATTGCTGGGATTGGAAAGGCAGACAGGTTTGGATGGAGATATGCATGAAACAAGATGAGCATGACAGATGACTGGCCATGAGTTAATGATGGCTGAAGCTTGGGCATAGGTCCACGGAGATTTGTTGTACTGTTGTTTTCTCTACTTTTGTAAACATTCGAAATTTTCCTTATTAATAACACTTATTAAAAAAATGTTGGCCCACAAAATCCAATTAGTTGCTCATTTCAGTTCACCTTTGCATCTGACCATTTAGTCATCCTGGAGGTTGAGAACTGATAACATGATACAAAGTAATGTTTGCCTCATATTCACATTTTCGAGTGCATTTGATTCATGAAATATTTTTATTCAGTCACATTAGAAAGAATTTGCCCAACTCTTTTGGTCTCAAGTTGTGTTCATCACTTTAAATGTTTATTGATGACTAATTGAATGACTGAATGAGTAAGAAAGTAGATAACTGAGAATGAGAAGAAAATGTGACTAAATTTCAAGTCAAATGTAGGAAACAGTGTAACTTCTATACAAACACAAAGGTTTGTGACTCAGGTAGAGACAGGGTCAAGGCCTCAGTGTGCAAATAGCATTATTTATTAACAAATCTTTTGAAGTTAAACAGTAGCTAAAATATCTTAGCTGACATGTTTAATGATTAGTTTATGTAACCTCACAGCACTAACCTGGAAGCTGAACTCATTTATTTTTCTTACCCACCGTAAGCAATAGCACCTGTGGTTCAGGACAGGGCTCTCACATGAGGAGTTAATGAAGCTCAATCAGTAAGCAAATATTTCTAAAAACCGTGCTGCTTCTTGATTTCATACTGTACTCAGGCGTAGGCAGCCAATAGATTTTTTTTTAAACAAAAACATAAGTGCAATGATGGTGGTAAAGTATTGGGAATTTTATAGTCTAAATGTTATAACTCACTTCTAATTTTCGTCAAAGTAAAGTACAAGGTCTGAGACAGGCTTGGGTCTGAATCCAATTTGCACCAGTCACAAGTTGTGTGGTTCTTGGCAAGTTTTATAAGCCATCTGAGCCGCATTTTTCTCATTTGTACAGGGGAGTAATACCAGTCTCCAGTGAACTAGTAAATGTTTAGCAATGAGCTCTCAGGGTTAGCCAAAATAGGGTGTGCTAATTTCCATAGTGCAGTTATTTCCACCATGGCCTCTTTCAAGCTGCCAATGGGACATCTCTGCACACAGAATCGGGAGAGATGGGCCGCAGCAGCACACCACTGCGTGGGATTTCCACCAGGGAAATGCAGCAGCCTCAGTGACCTCAGGAGCCAAGATGATGGTTCAGTCCAGTGAAAGCACTAAGAAGCAGTGTGTCTTAAGTACTCATTACTTTTAAAAATATACGTTATTTAGTTGTAAGCTTATATAATTCAGTTTTAAATAATAATGGGGTATAAAAACCGGCTCGCCAAATTCTTGAAAATTTAACATTTGGCCCATGTGAGCTATATGCATTCTACCTAGTTCTAGCACATTGGATTTCCTTAAAATTACTGTAATGAAGATTTCACCATGATGCATACCCAAATCACAGGCTGTGCGACTGGAGTGTGACCAAGTATACTACCAGGTTCCTCTCCAGAATGGCCAGGCCAGCTTGCCTTCCTACTAGCAGCGCCTGAGGGTTCCCATGCTTCCCCTGACAAGGTGCATAGATATGCAGTAAAGTATAGATGGACACTGCAGATGGATGCCACAATACCACGTAGCACTTGATGCAACAGTAAGGGCTCCAACTTGAAATATCCACTGATAAGCACAGCACCTGGTGATAAAAAGTAAAAGCAGAATCAGATGTATAGTACAATACTGTACATTTAAACGCATGCAAAACAATAGACTTATTCAAGAATATTCAAATGAAAAGATGCACATCAGATGTATTTGAATGGTGGCTTGTGGAGGGAAGGGATTTATTGTGTCAATGAGCCACATTCAAGGTTGTATTCCTACTGTCTCTTAATGAATCTGTGAAAGTTTACATGTCATGTTTATCTAATTTACTTTCCAGAAAAACCACATGGAACCTATATTTACAGTATTTGCATAGTTAAGCAATATTTCCAGGATAGGAGCTACATACAGCAATCATTAAACTTAAAACCATTCAAGCCAATTTATCTGTTTATTGGTAGGATTTATTATAACACTTGCAGAGCCACAAGCAATTTAATTTCTATCTTATGCATATTATCCCACTTAACCTTCAAAACAAAGATTTGAAGCCTAGAGGAGCTAAATGTTTTACCCAGGAAGAGAGAACTAACAAAGACAAGGGCAGAAGCTACTTAGCAAATACAGAAATTACCTGGCAAGGAAAAGAAAGATTGACGGGGACTCTGCTGGGTAAATGTGAGACTACTGGGCTGTACATCTTCATTATTTTCTCAGGCATTCTTTGCCCCAAGGCAGAATTCAAATATTATAACAATGGTTATCTCGTAAGTGTGAATTATTTTATATTTATTTAAATAATGAAGCTGGCAAGGGCCTTGGAGATTTTAGAAAATCCCTTGCTATCTATCACTTACATGATCAGTATAACAAGGCTTAGAAAATGCAAGTTTTCTAATTTGTCCATGTTTACACAGAAAATTTTCTAAATAGCCAGGACAGGAAACTTGATTTTCTACCTCGTAGGCCAGGTGCGGTTTAATAGAATCAGATAGACTTTTTAGATTCTGGGAAGACAGGACCATCATCTAGCTATAGAGCTTAGACAAGCTGCTGGCTATTCCCAAGTCACTTCTCAGTCATACAATAGGGATACTACCTGACTAATGTGGTTGTGTCAAGGATCATTCATGCATGCATTTATGCATTTATTGAACAAGTATTTAGGGAGGCAACTTCTATGGGCCAGGCACTGCTCTAGGCACAAGGATATAATAGTGAGTATATAAAACTTTCTGTGCTTGAGGAGCCCACATTCTAGCAAACTTGTATTCAAATGGATGAATAAATAAATATGTAAATCAGTCAGTCAATGAGTGCTATAGATAATAAGGCACGTAAGGAAGTACGGATGAAGAAGGCTGAATTTTTAGTTAGGGCAGTCAAGTGTATATTTTTAAGAAGGTAGGATTTGAGCTGAGACCTAAAATAAATGAGGGAGCAAGCGATTCTAAAGTCTGGAGGAAGAAGGATTATGAGAGGAAACAAGAAAAAATTCCCAAGGTAGTAATAAACTTGTCTTATTCCAAGAAGAACATTGTAGGGGAACAGAGTGAGAGACTAAGTGTAACAGGAGGTGAATTCAGTGAGATAAGTAGATTATGTTAAGGACTTATAGTTGATGGTAAATAGAAAACCATTTGGAATTTTGAACAGATAACTGACATCATTATGTCTGATATACATTTTTTATTTGTTTACTTTATAATTATATCCTTTTTATTTCTATCAGAAGCCCCTTCACATTTCTTCTTTCCAATGCAGAAGACTTTTCAGTCTGATTTACATTTTTTAAAGATGACTCTGATGAGGTGAGATTGTGGGGGACCAAAAGTGGTAGGGAGACTGGTTAAGAGGCTGTTGCTGTAGTCTATATAAAGAGATAGTGGTGGCTTAGACAGGGGAGGTTGTGGTGGAAGCTCTGAGGAGCAGTTGCATTCAGGAACTGTGTTGGCCTCAGCAATGGGTAATTCATTATTTATTTATCCAATTGGCTAAATGATGCTGCCATTTACCAGAGGAGGACTGGGAAACAGCAGGTTTTTCAAGGGTAAAGAGATATGAGTAGGGGAGCAAGTATTCTGTTTCAGACATGTTAGGTTCAAAAAGGTTATTAGACATCCAAGAATAAAGATGTCAGGTAAGCAGTTGGAAACATTTCTCAGTTTGAAATGGATGAATCTGAAGATAAAAATTTGAACATAACTTATGTTTACATGTGCATGACGATACAGATGGAAAGAGATCCAAAGACCAAATCCCAAAGCACTTCAATATTTAGAGATCAGAAAAAGAAAATAGCAAACAATACTGAGAAGAGGCCAATGGAATCAGCAAAATCAGGAGATGATGGTGTCTGAAAGCCAAGCAAAGAAAGGCTCCAAAAAGAGATAAAGAGAGCAACTGTGTCAGATTCTCCTGAAAGGGAGGCTAAGGTGAGATTTGACCATCAGCAAGATAGAAGCCATTGGCAACCTTGACAAGGATAGTTTCAGTTGGAGGTTGGGAAAGAAAGATTGCTTAGAGTGTGCTGAATGAATGACACTGTGGATACAAATAATTCTGTCACAGAGATTTTGTTTTAAAGAGGTGCAAAGAAATGAGTGATAAATAAGAGGGGTTTGTAGAGACCAGGAATGGTGTGGTAGATTGGATATTGGTCCCAGTTATTTACCACCCTTCTGATTTGTGTCTTTGCTGCAGTGAGAGAGGTTGTAGTATATGTCTCAGCCTATTTGGTGTTAGCCTTAGCTAAGGACTTACTTTGGCCAATGGCATGTTATAAGATGGGCCACAAGCAAAGGCCTTAAATGCATTTGAGAAGTTTTGGCTTGGCCTCTTGTGGTCCTATGGAAAGCACACACACGCGCATACACACACACACGCACACACAGAGAGAGAGAGAGAGAGAGAGAGAGAGAGAACTGAATAGCTGCTGGTTTAGAGAAAATGTGAAGACATGTGGAAGGGATCTGGCCCTGATATGAACCTTGAAGCAAGTTTAACCAACCTGTGACCTAAGTGGAGCTCCCCAGAAGATCATGCGCTGACAAATGAGAAAATTAAGTGCTTATTGTTGTGACTTACTGATTTATTACACAGAAAATCCTGATTGGGCTAAGCTCCACTACTGTGTGCTTCCATAAGCCTCATTCTTCCACTGTCATAACTCTAGATGCATGTATCACAAATGCTTGCTCTATCTTCCCTCCTGTCATACCCACAGCCCTTTGAAGGTCTTGGTTGTGCCAGTATCATTCATAGTTCCATCATCAGTGCCTCATGCAGTGCTTGGCACATAGTAGGTGGTCAATAAGATATTTGTTCAATGGAAAGGGTAAAGTACAATGATTTGAGCTTGAGAAACACCAGTCAGCAGGAGCCCATGATAAAATATCGTATGAGTGTGAGGAGTTCTGATTAATGGGATCTGATTTCAAAGAAGTGTGCAATGGGGATGTTGAGGTCAAGAGCAGAGCTCACTGAGGCTTATGCCAGAGTCTTAGCTGGCACAGTTTTACAAGGAGGAAGAGAAACCTGCTTGTTTTTGTGCTTCCAGGAAAAGAGGACTTGTAGGGTTAGAGCCCTAAAGGAAGGTGGAAACTTGGTGAAGAAAGAAGTGAAGAAAAAAAGAGATGGAATCCTAGTGAGGAAGACAGAGAAGAAAGTGAAGACAACATTTGTTAAACAACTACCATGTGCCAGGTGCCAGGCTTGGCACTTGTACCTGCATTCTCTGTCTATGAGGGAGGAGATGCTCAGAGACTTTTGGTTGCAAGTGAAAGGAAATCCAACTTTTTTTTTTTGAGATGGAGTCTTGCTCCTGCTCTGTCATCCAGGCTGGAGTACAATGGCATGATCTTGGCTCACCACAACCTCCACCTCCCAGGTTCAAGTGATTCTTCTGCCTCAGCCTCCCAAGTAGCTCGGATTACGTGCATGTGCCACCACACCCAGCTAATTTTTGTATTTTTTATGGAGACAGGGTTTCACCATGTTGGCCAGGCAGTCTCGAACTCCTGACCTCAGGTGATCTGCCTGCCCTCAGCCTCCCAGAGTGCTGGGATTACAAGCATGAGCCACCACACCCAGTTGGAAATCCAACTATCTTAAGCAAAAAATAACTCAGTAAAATCCTAGAATTCACCACTATGTAATTCATCCATGTAACCAAAAACTACTTATACTCCAAAAGCTATTGAAAGAAAAAATGAAAGAAAAAAAAACTCAAACTAGCTTAGGGAAAGCAAACACCAACAGAAAAAAAGGAATGCATTGGCTCAAATGGCCAGAAAGGTAAGGCTGGCTTCAGGAATAACTTGTGCTATCTCCGGGACCCGCGTTCTTCATCTCCCATCTCTTGGCTCTGTTCTTTGTCTGTGTGTGTTGGCCAAGACGGAGGTCATAGGAGCTTAAGCCTTTCCCTCTATTTGGCTTCACAGCCAGTGGGGAAGAGGATTTGCTGCATCCTCCATCGTTGCCCAGATCTCACCCCTCAGCACCTCTCATCAGGTCCCACATCCTTCCTGACCCAGCACCCAAGTCCCTGAGAATATGATGTGCTCATGGGCTCGGGGCCGATTCAGAGTCCATGGGCTGAGAGTTGGTGACAGATGGCTCTTCTGGGTGTTTTGAAGAAGGGTGAGGTGGGTGGACAGCCACAGAGGAGCACAGCAGAGGCCTCGTACTATTTTACAGGTGAGAAAATTGGTGCCAGGCAAGACAGAGCGACTTGTTTGAGACACACATTGTCTTAATAACTGTTTGAGGGAATGCTTGATTAAGACATAGCCCGGAAGGGGCAGCTCTGGAGTTTGACATGCAGTCTGTGTGACTGGAGCCCATGTTTGTACTCCCATGCTGTGTACTGACTATATGACCTTGGCCTAATCCCTTTTCAGACCTATCCCTTTTAACCTTGGTCCCCTTATCCAGCTCTGAAATTTGAAAACTCTACTTTGAGGAAACTTGTTACTAGAGGAGCTATAAATCCAGTAATGTCATAACTGTTGCCAAATACCTACTTCTCTTTCTCTTCAGTATTTGTTCTCAGCGAGGGTAAGCACAGTTCCGCTCGGAAGTCCTCTGATGGTTTAGGTTCCCTTTGTTTATTTACAAACAAGGACTCTATTTCTCATCCTGCATGTGGGCGATAATGGATGCTTTGGTCTGAAGCGTGTAGTTCATTTAGCAGTTCAAATCCTCTTCCTCCTTCCCCCTGCTTCCCCAGTTACCATTGTTCTGTGCTTCATTATAAAACAAATACTTCTTTCCACTGTATTGACTCCAAATATTTCATCAATTCACTTGTGTTGCTGAAAGCCAAGTGTTGGTTCAGGCTGGGACAAACAAAGGCTACTTTGTGAGACTGTGCTGCTGACAGGCCAGCCAGATTACCTTGTGCAGGACTGGTTTCTGTTTTGTTTTGTTTTTTTTATTTTCGAAAAGGCAGTGTCTTTTTAAGCATAATATCTTAGTGGCACATAATTACACCACTGTAACAAACAGTCTGTTGTCATTTTAATCTATATTTACTTCTAGTGTTATCTGTTTTTTCACTGTATTTATATAGTTGCAGTATTACGTAGCTATGTTTTTTATATTTTGTTTATTTTACTTCATAGATTTTTTCCATTCTGTGAACCTGGACTTCACTGTTTTCGTCGTCACTTTATACTCAACAAGCATTTATTGGTTCATTCAGCAACTCTTTAGTTAATAACTACTTAAGTATTCCAAAATGAGTTACTTCCAGTTTTTATCATCATAAAGAATGTAAGAAATATCTCTGGACACATACCTCTACTAATCTTTTGGATTATTTTCTTAGGATAAATTCCCAAAAGTAAGATGATTAGGGAAGAATTGAAATAGTTCTTAAAGCTAACAGCCAATCATATGAGAGTGTATCAGTGAACCTGTTTTCTCACAATCTTATTCATTCACGAATTATAATTCACTTTTTTTTTTTTTTGGTAAATACAGGACCCCTCCATGAACTGGCTTTTGCCTGTCTCTCCCTCCTAATTTCCCAAAAATCCCCAACTTCCTCCTCTACTCCAAGCACCCTCCTGAGCCCCCAAAAACAGATAGACTTTTTTGTTGTTGTTCAGTTGGTTGGTTTTGTGTTGTTTTTTAGAGACAGGGTCTCACTCTGTAGCCCAGGCTGGAGTGCAATGGTGCAATCACAGCTCACTGTAACCTCGATCACCTGGGCTCAGGTGATCCTCAAGCCTCAGCCTCCTGAAAAAGTAGATAGTTGTTTATACACAGAATACCTTGTTTTGAACATGAACTTCCTGATGCCATAGATGTTTTACTGGAGCCAATATCAACCCAAAGCCGATATCAACCACCATCCCTTTGCTCAGTGTTACAGGCTGAATTATCTCTTACCCCGCCCCCAAATTCATCTATTAAAACCCTAACAGCCATGTGATGGTATTTGGAGATGGGGCCTTGTGGAAGTAATTAGGTTTAGATGAAGTCATGAGGATGGGGCCTTTATGGTGGGATTATAAGAAGAAATACCGGGAGACATGCGTGTTGGCTCAGGTGCACGCTCTCCCTCTCTGCTATGTGAGAGCACTGCATAGAGATGGCTGTGAGTTCTCATCAGACATCAGATCTGCCAGTATCTTGATCTTGGACTTTCCAGCGTCCAGAACTATGGGAAATAAATGTCTTTTGTTCAGGCCACCCAGTCTGTGGTATTTTGTTGTAGCAGCCCAAGTTGACTTACCCACTCAGGATCCATCAGTCTAAACATTTGAAATGTTAATAGGTAATTAGTTATCTAAATAGATCACTTAGAATTTGTTTCCACATTTCTTATTTGTTTTTCAATGACAGCCTTGTAAATATGCCAATTTTATAGAACAATAAAGGTCAATAGAGACATCTGGAGAACTCTAAGTTATTCAAGGTGGCTCAAAGGTGAGGGGTGCCATGGGAGGTAAGTCACCGGACAGAAGAGAGGACTCCAGAGGTTGGCACATGCAGGGCCTAATGTGGCAGGTTCAGGAGTTTGGTTTTTGGCCCACAGAGGCTGATGTTTAAAAGGTTTCAGGAAAGAAGTAACATAGATTAAGATATTAGAGAGAGCTCAGACAGCAGTATGGGACAGGCAAGGCAGAAAGCAGGGATGCCAGCTAGGGGATCTGCAAAAGTAAGCAGTGATGAAGACCTGGAAGAATGCAGAGCACTAGGAATGAAGGAAGGCAAAGTTAAGGGAGATCTTAGAGTTAATCTAGCCCAACCCCCTCCTTTGGTAGAGGAAGAAATTGAGGAACAAAGAGAAAAAATGTGTCCAGAAAGCAAAGAGAAAAAAAGAAATGTATCCAGAACATTCCAGCTAGTTTAAGAACATACTCAACAAACATGTATTGAGTCTACCATGAGCCAGGTGGATTCCCTGGTATTCAAGGGACATGTTCTCAATTCATAGTTTATTGAGGGAAATGGTCTTCTGTAGCACTGGGCTTTGAATGAATCAGCTTCCACTAGAAAGAGTTGGATTAGGCTAATGGGACCAAACTCAAGCTACTTCTCTCTCTCTTATATTTTCTAGGTCTGAGGTTCAAACCATGTCCAGGCCTACTTTTCTAGGGATTTGAAGTTTTTCAGGCAGCCCATTCTATCTCAAGGCCCCCACTGCCTTCACATTCCTCCACCTGGCACTACTTAGATCTGTCTTTGCAAGTACAGTCCTACTTTCAGCTCCTAAAATCATTCCTCATGTGAGATCAGAGATTTAGGTAGCTCTAATTATATCTGTCTGGGTCATTTTTACTATTTTTCAGATTCTGAGATAGTGTTCCATTCTAATAACTCACATTTTACTATGGTTCCAATGTTGGTCACAAGTTTATGCTGCTGTCCCAGTTTTGGACTGGGTCTCTGCCTTGTTCTTGTCAGTTCCCTTCCTCCTGCCCTAACCCACATATCCCAACTGGTGTCCTGATCCTGCACTTTTAAGGGTTCCGATTCTGCTGAAGACCTTTGTCCTTGATGTTATCTGTCCATTAGGATTCCTCAGCACTTGGTCTTGGAGCCCCCTTACCCCATTGAAAAGTGCTTCCAGAATGGGAACCTGTTTTCAGACCACTTGAATCCCAACTCAACTACAGCCTCCTTTCAGCACTTAGAGTGCGAGGGAAGTTTCAAAACCTTTTCTGGTTGTTTGAGTAGGCACATTTCAGATCCCAGTCACCCATGTTCTGCTCTTTCCTGCTGCAGTTAATTGCTTAAGTCTGAAACCCGAAAAAAATGTAGTTAGCAAATGTTGAATAAAAATATATTTACTGAGAATAAATTAATATGATTCAACACATTTACATGCTAAAGAAGAAAATTAAATGATCATCTTGGTTGTTGCAGAAAAAGCATTAGGTGAAATTCAATATATATCTCCTTTGCAGCTAGAAATAGAAAGAAACTCCTTTAATTTGATAAAATGTATCAACACAAAATTCTCAGCAAGTGTTATGCTACCTGATAAAGTATTAAAACATGTTCCTTTGGTGCATATTTTAATTAGCTTGATTTAGCCATTCCACAGTGTATAGATATGTTTCTTTTTGTTTATTTTTGAGACAGGATCTCGCTCTGTTACCCAGGCTCCAGTGCAGTGAGGCAATCACAGCTCACTGAAACTTCAACATCCCAGGCTCAAGCAATCCTCTCACCTCAGCCTCCTGAGTAGCTTGGACTACAGGTATGCACCAACATGCCCAGCCTTACGTATTTCAAAACAACATATTTTAGATGATAAATATATATATAGTTTTTCATTTGCCAATTAAAATATATAAATAATTATTTTTTAAAAAGAATTTTTCTTGGAGATTAGGACGAAGTCTACACTTCTAGTCAATACTGTACTGGAGGGTCTATCCAGTGAAATAAGGAAGACAGATAAATATAAGACACAAGAGTTGTAAGGAAAAAAACTATTATTTTTCTCGGATGCTGTTATATATACATCAAAAAATCCAAAAAAACCCACAGCTAAACTATTACTGATAAGAAAAATACCAGTATACAAAAAACATTGTGTTTCTCTATTCCAGTAAAAACACAGTTAAAAGTAGAAATTAAAAAGAGATACCAGTCATAGTATAATTTGAAAAGTATTAAATTAGGAATACATCTATGAAAAGATGCAGAAGTCCTCTATAGGTGAAAAATGAAAACTTACTGAGAGATATTTAAAAATATCCAAATAAAGGACAGTTATACCATGTTCATGGATTATAAAAATGAATATTTTAGAAATGTCTGTTTCTCCCAAACTGATCTGTAGAGTTGATGCAACCCCAATCAAAATTCCAATTAATTTTATTTCATAGAATTTGAGAAGCTACTTTTTGAAGAAAAAGAAAAATGTAGGAGTATTTGTTGTATCAGATATCAAGATACATTACAGTATTTTAGTTATCAAGATGTGGTATTTATGCAAATATTTAAAAAATAGGCTGTAAGTAGTTCTTCTGGAGTATAGAAAATGAAGGGAAAACATAAAACAAAATAAAAATTGACCAATGAAATAGAATAGAGAACTTAGATCTCAAATACATGGGCTTGACTTATGACAGAAATAGCTGTAGGTAAAGGACAACATTTAAATAAATAATAATGAAGCAACTGGAAATTGTTCATATTGGAAACATTGAGATTGTACTCTTTCCCCATGCTATATGTAAAATCAGTTCCAGGTGGATTAAACACCACTTTGGTCTGAATGTTAGCATCCCCCTGAAATTCATATGTTGGAGCCTGATACCCAATATGATGATGTTGGAAGGTGGGACCTTTGGGAGGTGATTGATGAGGGCTCCACCCTCATGAGTGGTATTAATGCCCTTATAAAGAGAGGCTTGAGCTCCCTTGCCCCTTCTATCATGTGAATACATAGAAGGCACTGTCCATGAGGAACAGGCCCTCACCATATACCAAACTTTTTGGCAACTTGATCTTGGACTTTCCAGCCTTCAGAACTGTGAGCAATAAATTTCTGTTGTTTATAAATTACCCAGTCTAAGATGTATTGTTGCAGTAGCTGAATGGATCAAGACAAAGATCTACTGTGAGAAGCTAAATACTAAGCTTTTGAAGATAGTATAAGAGAATATCTTAATAATTTTGGAGATGATATCTTATGTCGATAGAAAAAACACTAAACATAAAGGAAAAGTTATTAATTGGTTATAGTAAAAATTAAATTTTTTGTTCTTCAAAGGATGCTACAAAAAGAGTTAAAATACAGGCCACAGAATGGGAGGACATATTCGTAACATATATAATTTTTTAACCCATTTCCCATTTGCCCTGAGAAATCAGCACTGGCAGCAAGCTGCACTTTTTTTTTTTTTTTTTTTTTTTGGCTAAACAAGAAATGGTTTAAAAGGGCTAGCATGCAGAATATACAAGGAATAATAAAAATAAATAAGGCAGAAAACCCAATTTAAAAAATATAGACAAAGACTTGAACATGTACAAGAGATATTTGAATGGCTGAAGAACATATGAAAAGTGCTCAACCTCAATGTTAATCAGGAGAATACAAGTTAAAATCATAATGAAATACAACTACATACCTGTGATTGGTAAAAATTAAAAAGACTAACAATACTGCATGTTGGCTAGGATGTGAAGATTTAGAAACTCATAATCCTGATGATAAGAATGTGAATCAGTAAACCTGCGTGGAAAACAGTGTCACGTTGTGTAGTGAAGTTGAATATTCTGTGTTTTTTAGAGCTATGTATACGTATATTCACTAAGATAAATGTAAAAGGATGTCTAAAGCAACATCTTGTTTTTGTAATTACCAAAAACCAGAAACAAACAAAATGCCTGCTATATGGTGTATTCATATAATAGATTTAGCAGGAAAATAAATAATTCAATTTTAATGCAACAATGTGATGAATCTTAAATGTTGAGAAAAAAATAATTTTCAAAGGATAATACAATACAGTTCCATTTTTAAACAGTTTAGAACCAAGTAAAACCAATACATACAGTTTAGGAATGCATCTTCAGGCAATAAACCTACAATGAAAAATAGGGAAATTATTATTATAAAAGGAAAGTGGTTACTTCTGGAGGGTGGAAGACGGGGTTGTCATTAGCAAGGAATAGAGAGAAGACTTCTGTGTTGCTCTTACTGTTTTATTTCTTGGCCTAGGGGATGATTGCTTGGGTCTTCACTCCACAACCATATGTTAAACTGTACATATAAACTATATGCACTTGTCTAAGTAATATATGTTAAATTAAAAAATACTTAAAAACTACTAAAACCCCAGATATTTCTGAAACTCCAGATATTTCTGATATTATGGACAGATCTAACTAGCTGAACAAATGGTGCACATTTATTATCAGACATAAGCTTTGATTCTTGTTATCCACGTTTCATTAATTTTGTGCTTCATCAAGATGAAAGCCCAGGTGGCTGTCCACCAGCACCAGAGACCAGAGACACTTCAGATTAATTTACATCTCCTTTGGTCTACGCAGACTGTAATATGACGATGATGCCTTCATTATAATAAAAAAGGAATTAGGCACACAAAATTACAGTGCTATTAAAAAAAAGTGAGGAAAAGATTATCTCAAAATAAGAACAAAGAAAAACAAGTGGCCTAGATTCCATCACAGCTGACCTGCAGTTCATGATTTACCGAAATTTGTTCTTCGCGGCTACAAGTTCTATAAATGTATTTCACAAACTTGGTATATGTATTCAGCTACATTTTGGTTAAATGTGAGTTATAAATAATAGTAGTTAGAGACATTGTTAGGACTTTGTTGATCCAGTATTTTGAATTAAAAGAATAGTGTTAAATGTTTTTTGAAAAAAATTTATTAGGAAAAATATTCATATAAGCCAATTATTAATCTATATAAGATTTCAGAAAGGATGCTTAAACAAGATTTTCAAACACTCTAAAGATCTTTAGAAGCCAATTGCCTCTAAAGACTCACACCTATAAACCCAGCTCTTTGGGATTAGAGGCTCACACCTATAATCCCTGTACTTTGGGAAACCAAGGTGGGAGGATCATGTGAGTCCAGGAGTTTGTGACTAGCCTGGGCAGCATAGTAAGACCTCATCTCTATAAAAATTTTTAAAAATAATTAGCTGGGTGTGGTGGCATGTGCCTGTGGTTCTAGCTACTTGGGAGGCTGAGGTGGGAGGATCACTTGAACCTGAGAGGTCAAAGCTGCAGTGAGCCGTGATCATGCCACTGCACTCCAACCTGGGCAACAGAGCAAAACTCTATCTAAAAAAAAAAAAAAAAAGATCTAGATCTTTAGAAAGAACATGTACTTCAGGAACAAATTATAATAATATCAATCCCTGATAAAACATTAAGCTATGATTTTTAGCAGATAGTTTATAATCATTAGAAGTGACTAAGAATCAGCATGGCTTTTCTAGGGAAAAGTTATCATTAATCTCATTTCCATGTTAAGGGAATTACTAGGCTCATGAAAAAAGGGAATGTCGCGGACATATCATAGCTCAATTAGCACAAAGCATTGATACTGGTTCAATTAAAGGATTAATAATTTTTTATTGTTCAGTTATTTAACTCATATCAACCTCAAAGAACTCTATACTTTAACTTGTCCATTGTAACACTTGATTGATATCTGGCTGAAGAGCTAGAAAATTTACTTACAAACTGTACAGATGACTCAGCACTGAAGGAAGAACTAAGACATTGCATTGCAGACTCAGACTTACAAGGATTTGAATGTGTTCCAAAAGAGGGCAGAAAGGAAATGAAAAATAAGTTAAAAAAAAGTTCAGCAATACAAGGTCAGTATTGAGAGGCTGTGGCTTGACGTTAGTTTAGTGGAGAAAGACCCAGAGTTTTAACCAAGTGCAATTTAAATATGGGCCAACAATGTAATTTGACTGTTTGAAAAGCTAATGTGATTTTAGGGAATATTAACACAGGCATAGTATCCACATCAGGTGGGTGATGGTCTTCCAGTGTTCTGTGCATTAGCCATAGCACAAACAGTCTTCAATTTGGGGTATCTTGTTTTTAGCAGAAAATGATAAATCAGAGATTAACCAGAGGGCAAAAAGAATTACAGATGATCAGGAAATCAAGTCATGTGAGGAATGGTGAGAAAACCTAACAAGACTTAGTCCCAGAGGGAACACGAGAGCTGTTGTTAAACATTTGAATGTCTCACAGAAGGAGAAGGTTCTTTTCAATGATTGGCTGGTTGGTTGCTTTTCCAATGTGCTGCAAAGAGCAGAATTGAGAAGAAATCAGTAGAATGGTAGATTCCAAATGAAATAAGTTTTACACTCAGGGCCAATGAAACCTGGATGGGGATTTCTTATAAAGTATTAGGCAGAGTCCCAGAGAGAAGGAAGAGCACAGGCAAAAGGGCTGATGTGAAAAAGTAAGAAACTGTCTCATAACTGGTAACCAGCAAAGGTTGGTTAGAGCCAGACAGATGGCAACCAACCCCACCTTTCTATGCTAAACAGCAGTGTGACTGAGCAGGTTACTTAAACTCTCTGAACTTCCGTTTCCTTACTTATAAAATGGGAATAATAATAGTAATACACTCATGTCACAGGATGTTTTGGGTGAGTAAATAAAGTAATGCTATTATTGGTAATCTTTGAAGAAATCCCTTCGGTGGGGCCTTAGATCCCAAACTTGCAAGGCAGCAAGCAGAATCCTGAACTGTGGCTTTTTATGATCTGATAAAAGCTCCTCTGCCTAGAAATCACATTTGCCCATGTTGAACATCACTGTGAAAACGGGGAGTCTATGGACTTTTTGCTAGCAAAAATAGGCCAAAGAAGACTGTGATTTCATGTCCTCACTAACACCCCTTTTCCCTTCCTCTGTCATAGAGAGTTATAAAGTCCTAACCCAGCTTTCACTATTACTTCACCCCCTCTTCATTGGAACATTCACCCAGCTGTATACTCAGGGCAGAACCTTTCTGCATTCCAAGCAAGCTAGACCACCTTCAGGGTCCAGGACTGTCTTAACTATTGCAGAATCCCAGCTAGCAGATGGCAAGAGGAGTGCAAGGATAGCTGGATCCTGCTTGGCCCTGCACGTCACAAGAAGTTAGACAAAGGAAACGTGGTAGGCAGAACTCCAACCTCTTCCACCCCTGGTGAACATGCCATATACTTCCTTTCCCTCAAGTGTGAGAAGGGCCGTAAATGTGGCAGATTTCATTCCCACAATTAGGTAAAGGGGTGAAGGGACTTTGCAGATATAATTGACATGCCAAATCAGTTCACATAGGGTTAATCAAAAGGAGATTATCCTGAGCAAATTAGATGAGCCCTTACAAGGGAATAAGCCCTTTCTGAAGGAAGAGATTTGAAGTACAAAATATTTTCCTACTGACTTTGAAGAAGTAAACTGCTTTGTTGTGAGGGGGCTTATGCACAACGTGACAAAGAACTCTCAGCCTTTAGGCCAGGTACGGTGACTCATGCCTATAATCCCAGCACTTTGGGAGGCTGAGGCGGGTGGATCCCTTGAGGTCAGTAGCTCGAGACAGGCCTGGCCAATGTGATAAAGCCCCATCTCTACTAAAAATGCAAAAATTAGCCAGGCGTGGTGGTGGGCACCTGTAATCCCAGCTACTAGGGAGGCTGAGGCAGGAGAATCCCTTGAACCTGGGAGGCAGAGGTTGCAGTGAGCCGAGATTGTGCCACTGCACTCCAGCCTGGGCAACAAAGCAAGACTCTATCTCAAAAAAGAAAAAGGAAACAAAAAGAGCTCTTAGCCTCTAGAGTAGAGAGTTGTTTCCAGCCAACAGCCAGCAAGAAGATGGGGGCCTCAGTCATAGGGTCATAAAGAAATGAATTCTGCTAACCACCAGCAAGCTTAGAAGAAGACCTTGAGCCTCAGAGGGGAATGCAGCCCAACTACCCCCATTAAATGGTAAGACCCTGACTAGAAAATTCAGTTAACTCATGCCCAGACTTCTGACCCATGGAGGGAGTGAGATAATAAATCTGTGTTGCTTTTAGTCACTAAATTTGCGGTGGTGTGTTGTGTAGCAGTAGAAAACAAATTGAATGGCAAGAAACCTGTTTGGTCTATCTCTGTCACCATCTCATGATAGGCACATTTTCTCTCCCATTGCAATAAGAAACCAGTGTGCCCTTTTGCCCAGAAAGGAAAGGCAGTCTTAATTCTGGCAGGCCTGAGTGGAGATTTGCCTCCCCAGGAGCCTGGCAGGTAGGAAGAGGTGGATAAGTGGGTCCTCTTCTCATCACTGTGACTGGGCAGGCTGGTGCCCAGGCCGAGGGGAGACAGACACTTCTGCCACAAGGCAGTCTCCAAACCCCCTCCTTAACTCCCTCACAGAGTAGGACTCTGTGAGGCTCTGAAAAGCATCATTTTACAAATAACCAACAGGCTGATTACAAAGACTTCTTAGCTGTTCCCTAAAGTGATTGAAACACTTTGCTGCAATTGGGTATGTCACTGACAACAATAAACTGTATATATTTTTAAAGAATAATCACATTTCCTTTATTTATTTAT
>PVKP010005201.1:62204-91463 GCA_004027715.1 Plecturocebus donacophilus | reverse complement strand
TTGGCTGCTTATTTGTTATTTTCATCCCCTATTCCTTCCTGTCTCCATTGTTAAGCACAATTATTGGCATAAAAGAGGTTTTTAATACCAATTTTTAGACTGCATTCTAGCCTGGGCAATAAAACAAGAATCCCATTCTCTCTCCCCCTTTCTCTTCCTTTCTTTCTCTCTTTCATTCTTTTTTTTCTTTCTTTTGCTGTTTGTTTCTTTCTTTCTTTCTCCTTTTCTCTTTTTCTAAAAAAAAACTTTCTCTCTTTCATTCTTTAAAAAAATTTAAAAAAATTAAAAAATAAAAAGAAAGAAAGAAAAAGAAAAAAGAAAAGAAAATAGTCTCACCATAGCTGATCCACAAAAACAGTTCACAGAGGCTAAATCTTCAGCCCCCTTGAACTCAGCATTGACTCCTTGAATAAATAATAACAACTGAACGTCACTAGCCAAGGAAAGCCACTCAGAATCATTCACCTTGGTTTTAAATCGACAAATAATGTTGTTCCCAACGTTCTCAACTCTTCAAACAACTGTTCTGGCCAAAAGACTAACATAATGTTGTTCCCAACATTCTCAACTCTTCAAACAACTGTTCCGGCCAAAAGACTAATGGTTTATTTTCTCTGGACACATTTCTTCAGCAGTTGCAATCAAACACAATTTAATTAACTTACCACCAGGAAATGATTTTTCCTGCTTGGCTAACAAATGAGCCACTCAGAAACTTATTTGTGTAAAGAAAATTCTGCTGTGATGAGACATTCCATTTTAAGGTTTCTGACCATTGCTTTCTGTGAGTTTGGATATTGTGGTGAGTGGTAGGTCTGCTAACAGTGACGTGTATTATATATTCTTTTAGCGGAGATACAGCATCATTGCATAATACAACAGTGCTTTGCCATGTAATTTGATAGCAAATAAAGCACTCTTCACTGTACTATAAAAATGGGAGGCTCTAAGTCCACTTGTTGTTTCTTGTTTTGACAGAGGAGGTATGTACTGATAATAAAAAATAAAACGTTGGCCTGGTGCAGTGGCTCATGCCTGTAATACCAGCACTTTGGGAAGCCAAGACGGGCAGATCACCTGAGGTCAGGAGTTCGAGACCAGCCTAACCAACATGGTGAAACCCTGTCTCTAACTAAAAATACAAAAATTAGCCAGGCATGGTATCATGTGCCTAGCACATGCCTGTAATCCCAGATACTTGGGAGGCCAAGGCAGGAGAATTGCCTGAACCCAGGAGGCAGAGTTGCAATGAGCCAAGATCGCACCATTGTATTCCTGCCTGGGTGACAGAGCAAGACTCCGTCTCGACAAAAATAAAAATAAAAATAAAAAACTAAAATGTTGTAGTCTGTACAACAAGAAAACAGGCCAAGACCACAATACATAAATGGAGGAGTGTGGCTGTGTTCCAATAAAACTTTATAAGCACTAACATTTGAATTTCATATAGTTCTCACATGTCATAAAATCATCCTCTTTTGGGTTTTTTGCAACCATTTAAAAAATGGAAAAATCATCCTTAGCTCATACAAAAACAGGCAGCAAGACAGATTTAGCCCACAGGCTTTGGTTTACTAATCCCTGGTCTAGACCCTATAGAGGCCCAAGCATATGAACAAGATATTTATTCTAAAAGGTCATTTTATCAAGAACAATAACCACCCCCATTTATTGCTATGAAAGAGGCACACAGTGCTATTCAAATACTTATCAAATACATGTGGGAACCTCAGCAGGCCCTTCACACACAAGGTGGTGTCATCCAGGCATCCTGAAGTGCTCCAGCCCTTTGCATTAATATCCCAGAAAAGGAGGTGGAGCCCTGCAGGAAGCCCAGCCCCCTCCCATGATATCTGAGTGTCCTTTGAGGTCCCATGCCTCTTCTGTCCACCGTCCCTGGGAGTCATTGCCCCCTTTCCTGACACAGCCTGTCCCTCCTGGTGAGTGGCACAGCACAGGAGCAGACCTAATGGGAGTGTGGCACCTCTCCTCCACTCTGCTTAGACCCTTTTGTACATAAAAAGAATTCCCTTCTCTTCTGAGCATGAAAGCAGGCTTGGCTTGGGATAAGGAACTGCTCTTTAAAAGGGGGACCTACCCCTTGAAGAGAGTGGAAAATAGCTGAGAGTCTGTTGTAGTCATTTCCTCTTGCTGCTGTCTTGAATTACAGCAAACTTAGTGGCTTCAAACAATACAAATTTATTATCTTACTCATCCTTAGGTTAGAAGCCTGTATTAGTCTGTTCTTGCATTGCTATAAAGAAATGCCTGAGACTGGGAAATTTATAAAGAAAAGAGGTTTAATTGGCTCGTAGTTCCACAAGCTATACAGAAAGCTTGACGCTGGCATCTGCTCAGCTTCTGGCGGGCGGGCCTCAGGAAACTTACAGTCATGACAGAAAGCAAAGAAGGAGCAGCCCCTCACATGGCCAGAGCCAGAGCAAGAGAGAGGATAGGGAGGTGCTGCACATTTCTAAACAACTACATCTCACAAGAGCTCCCTAATTACAACGCCAGCATTGAGGAAGGATGGTGTTAAACCATGAGAAACCACCTCCATGATCCAGTCACCTCCCACCAGACCCCACCTCCAACACTGGGGATTCCAATTTGACGTGAGATTTGGTGGGGACACAAATCTAAACCATATCAAAGCCCTACAGGAGTCTCCCTGTGCTGGGGTCAGGGGATCAGCAGGGCTGCTTTCTTTCTGGAGGCTCCAGGGAAGTATCATTTCCTTGCCCGGCACAGCTGCTGTAGACCACCTGCATTCCTTGGCTGGTGGCCCCTTCCTCACCTCCCTCACCAGCAGCTTCTCATGCTGCCATCTCTCTGCTTCTGCCTCGTCACTCTGCTTCCACTTTTAAGGACTCTCGTGATGGCATGGGTCCCACCAGAGTAGCCCAGGCTCATCTCCCTTTCTCAAGGTCAGCCAGTTTGTTACCTAAATTCCCCAGTGCCAAGGAGCCTGACTTATTCACAGGCTCTGGGAGTAGAACGGGGACACCTTTGGGGCCCAGATCCTTCCAGCCACACCCATCCTCTGCCTGGGCATCCCACCCTACTTCTGCCCACACTTCCTGCCCTTTCTCATTACAGAAATTAAAAAACATCTTGTTTGCTGGTGTTTTCTCTTTGTTTTTGTCTCTTTTTGTTTATCTTTTTTAATTTCAGGCCATGATTAGGAAAGCATTTCAAGCAGTGCTCTTCAAAATTCACTGTACATCAAACCACAGGAGGTCTCATGCAGATTTTGATTGTGTCTGAGCTACCACAGGTTTTAATTCCTTAGGCCTGAGGTGGGGCCCTAGGAGTTGCATTTCTAGCAAGCTCCCAGTAGCACGCTGTGGATGCCAGCCTGCTGCTGTGTTGAGAGGTGGTTGGACCACACTTTGATGGCAGCACTGTGAGTGTGCTGGGCATGTGACGTTATCAGTCTTGGCCTCCCAGCATCTGAACCTGGCTATATTTGAGAACTCCCCTGGCATGTAAGCTTTCACAGGCTCTTCCTCTTATGAGGCAGAGCCCTCCCCCAACTGGAGAAGCTGAAAAACCCAGACAAGCCCTTCCCAGCCCCTATGGCAGCTGAGGCTCAGCTGGGAGCAGATACCTGAGGTGGACTCAACAGCACCACTCCAGAAACCAGCGCACCAAGAAGCAGGTGCTGCAGGACCCTTACTAGCCACATTCTGTGTCCAGGGAAAGCAGTGGCAGCAGTTCTGGCCGCTGGTCCAGGGTCTGCACTGTGATGTCCTGGGCTGCTGTGTGTGCATCCAAGGCAGGGGCAATGGCTCACTTCCCTGGCTTGGTTCTGCTGTGTCACTGTGGACATTTCGCCTAGCTACATAGACTCCAAGCTCTGGTTTGCAAGCACTCTATCTCTTTGGGGTTTTGTTTGTTTGTTTTCTGTTTTGTTTTTAACTTACAGAGTTTATTTTTTAGAGCAATTTTAGATTTATGGAAAAGTTGAGCATAAAGTTCTCATTTACCTCCTTCCACAGGGTCCCCTATTAACATCTTGCATTTGTGTGATACATTCATTACAATCAGTGAACCTGCATTGACGCATCATAATCACCCACATCCACAGTTTACATTTAGGGTCCACTCTTGGTGGTGTACATTCTGTGGGTTTTGGGCAAATGTATGAGGCCATGTATCCACATTATAGTATCACACAGACTAGTTTCACTGCCCTAAAAATCCTCTATGCTTCACCTATTTACCCCTCCCTCCCCCACCCTGCCAGCCCCTGGAGCCACTGATCTTTTCACTGTCTCCATGGTCCTGCTCTTTCCAGAGTGTCACATCCTAGGAATCGCAGTGTGCAGCCTTTTCAGGCTGGCTTCTTTCCCTGAGCAATGCTTGTTAGTATAATTTGTATTCACTTCCTAGGACTGCCCTGATAGTGCACCACAGGCTGCATGGCTTATACAACAGAGGTGGACTTTCTCATAGTTCTGCTTGCTGAAAGGATGTCCCTTCCCCACTGCCCTTCAGCGATGTCCCAGAAAGAGGCTGTAGTGCCACAGCTGTCCTCTTCCAGGGGCTATTGTGCAGAACCATCCACACATAGAACCCGAGTCTTCTTTTCGTCTGTCCACTGTTCGTAGTGAACTTCCAATGAGGCTGTAGGTGCAGGGCGGGGACTGAAGGTGTGATAGTAGGAGTGGGGCCACAGGAATTTGGGCCACTTCTGCACATAACTTGCTTGCACCTTCAGGGCCTGCTCAGGCCCAGTCATGTCTACGCACTTCCATTCGATGATGGAGTGCTGCTGTGCGTGCCTGATGTTATAGTGTCAACCTCCAACACAGATCCTGTGTAACTAGGTGGGCTGTAGTCAAGCATTCAGCATCTACCCAGGCCCAGGAGCAGGCCAGGAGTTGTTTCTTAAAAGGGGAGTTGTTATCCTCTGAGAATGGTAGTGCCTTGCTCCAAAATCCTAGAGAGCCGTGCATGCTGCAATTTGCTTGTAGGGGCCTGCCAAAGGCTCCAAACAGCATCTCCGTCTGCCTCTGACACCTCGAGCACCATGGGATCTGCTGGGACATATGTCCCGGGGGGCAGAGCAGCTTGCACAGCAGCCTGGACCTGATGCAGAGCCTTCTCTTGTTCTGGGCATCACTCAGAACTAGCAGCCTTTTGGATCACTAAATAAATGGGCTGGAATCATACACCCAAACATTGGGAGCTGCCTCCCACAAATCATATATTGAAGTCTTAACCCCCAGCATCTCAGAATGTGACTGCATTTGGAGATTGGGGATTTAAAAGATAATTAGGATAAAATGAGATTAAGATGGACCCTAATCCAGTATGCCTGTTGTCCTTATAAGAAGAGGAGATTAGGACACAGACACGCACAGAGGGAAGACCATGTGAAGACTCAGGGAGAGGATGCGATCTGCAAGCCAGGGAAAGAGACCTCAGCAGAGACTAACCCCACCGACACCTTGGTCTTGAGCTTCTAACCTCCAAAATTGTAAGAAAATAAATTTCTGTTGTTTAAGCCACCCAGACTGTGATGCTTTGTTATGGCAGCTCTGGCAAACTAATATATTATCGTGTTGGCTTTTCCAGAATGTTGTATTGTTGGAATCATGTAGTATGTAGTCTTTTCAGACTTCTTTTAACTTAGTAATGTGCATTTAAGGTGCATCCATGTCTTTTCATGGCTTGATAGTTCATTTCTTTTCATCATTAAATAGTAGTTTGTTTATTCATCCACCTATTGGACATCTTGGTTGCTTCCAAGTTTTGGCAATCATGGGTAAAGCTGCTATGAGCATTTGTGTGCAGGTTTTTGTGTGGATGTAAGCTCTCAACTTATTTGGGTAAATACCAAGGAGTGTGATTGCTGGATCATGTGGTAAGAGTGTATTTAGCTTTGCAGGAAACTGCCAAATTGTCTTTTAAAGCAGCTGTGCCATTTTGCATTCCCTCCAGCAATGAAAGAGAGTTCCTGTTCCTCTACATTCTCACCAGCATTTGGTGGTGCTGGTGTTTTCAGTTTTAGCCACCTTGCCTGTAACTGTCCAGTCCCAGCACCATCTTTTGGAAAGACTACCCTTTCTCCATTGACTTGCCCTTGCTCCTTTGTCAAGGATCAGTTGACTGTATTTCTGTGGGTCTGTTTCTGGGCCCTCTCTTCCGTTGACCTGTGTGTTGTTTCACCAGATCACTGTAGCTTTATATGATAGTGAGTCCTGAATCATGTAGTGCCAGTCGTCTGACTTCATTCTTCAATATTGTGTTGGCTATCTAATTTCCCTCTAGCACATTCCTTTTCTGACTAAATTAGCCAGAGTTGACCTCTGTTAAGAATTTTAACAGGACTTGGTGAATAAGAATTCACGATTTGCCCTTTATCTTCTTCCTTTTTTAGGATTCTTACGAACTTAGATTTCTTGGATTCGCTATTGCCATTTCAGATTTCAACAGCAAGCACCGCTGCTTATTAATAACCATTTTTTCAAATCTCTGTGCTGTGAACACTGCTGAATATAAGCAAATCACAGTGGAGTGGGGAGTTCAGTGAGCAGGAGAAGCAGTCTCTGAGCTCCAGGGCCTCAGCCCCTCCATGGGGCACCTCCACACCCTGGCGTTTCTTCTCCGTGTTTATCCTGGGATCTCCTGATCCACTGCGACAGTGGAGCTTCCTTCCTGGACGGTGGGCCTTCTTTCCCTTTCTGTCTCTGGGGTAGGCTTTCAGTGTGGAGTTGCTGTTGCTCTGTTAATACCCTCCCATGCCTGAATCACCATGTCCTAATATAATTATGTAACCATGAGTCAAAGCATAAGGTGCGCCATCAAAAAGAGACAGGTAGTAAGTTCCACAAGAAAATCACACTGCCTTCATTGTTTTTTTAAAAATAGTCCAAATAAATCCTCGCCAAAACCCCAGTGTTTAAGACGTAAAATCAAGGCTGCTCTGGTTGGACAGAATGGGACAGATTGTAGGGAAAATTAACCTTTTTTTAAAAAAAAAAAAGGGTTAGAAAACGTTTGGCATCAGGCAGCAAATCTTTTCTGTAGCGACACCAGGAACCAGGTTGGTTGGAGTCTTTCGTGGCAGCCTCTTTGTGGGTCCTCCATCCCCACCCCCAGCCCGATTCCACACTGGGTGCCCCTAGCTCCTTGCTGACCAGCGTGGGCCGCTCCCTGCTCACACTGTGTCCTCTGCTCTCACCCAGTCCCCACCACTACCCTGCCCAGCCCTGCAAGGCGCCTCCCTGGGCTCAGCAGCCTCCCTGCACCCTCTCTCTGCCATCTCCACCCCCCTCCATTTGAGAGGAGCCTCAGGGTGTCAGGCAGCCCAGGCTTAGGAGTCCCCACACCTCCCCGCCTGCCTTGTGGAGTCGTAGCCCCAGACCCCGTCCCTGCTGCCTCTCACTCCAGCTGCACTTCTTCCCTTCAAAGCCGTGTCCTTCCCACCTTTTTCCTGAGCCATCTTTTCATTTCTTTATCTACCAGCTACCTTTTCAAATAAATGTGAGCGCTGGAGTTCAAGACCAGCCTGGGCAGGAGATCCCTCCCCACAAAAAATAAAGAATTAGCCAGGCATGGTGGTACCCACCTGTGGTCCTAGCTACTCCAGAGGCTGAGGCAGGAGGATCAGTTGAGTCCAGGAGGTCAAGGCTATAGAGAAGAAAGGAAAGAAGGAAAAGAAAAGGAAAGAAAGGAAAGGAAGGGAAGGGAGGGGAGAGGAGGGGAGGGGAGGGGAGGGGAAAGGAAAGGAAAAGAAAAGAAAGAAAGGAAGGAAGGAAGGCAGAAAGAAAAAGGAAGAAAGAGAGAAAGAAGGAAGAAGAAGGAAGGGAAGGAGGGAGGGAGGGAAGAAGGAAGGAAAGAGAGAGAGAGAAATCTGAGTACAAATTATGAGTTGGTTCAAAGAAAGTATCATGTACATCACAGTGCAGGAGGTGGAGGTTGGTTTCTATTTAACATTTCTCATAGTAAGAAAGGACAAGAGAAATAGGGCCCACTTAGTAAAGTGCCCTCACTCCATAGATTACGTTATCTCAATCTAACACACCTTACCCAAGAACAGGGATTGTTAAGATGGCAGAGCCTGGAAATTGCATAAAACTTAAACTTTATAATCAGAGGTTCAAATCTTCTTCTTAACAGTATGCCTCAGGGCACCTCAGAATGCAGCAGGTGAAGGTCCCGTCAGTAGGAAGAAAGGGGAATGCACCTTGGGGTCGGTAGCATTGGGCGTGAACCTCGCTGCAGTCCTGGCTGGGTGAGCCACCCTGGGTCACTTCTGTAACTTGGTGTCTTAGTTTCCTGGGAGGATCCTTGTGGAATATATGTGAAGCCTCTGGACACTGACTGCATTTGCCTTCCCTTCCCAGAGGTCCAGGGTGTAACCAAAAACCAGCTCAGTTGCTTACCTCATGTAGAGTCCAGTTAAAAACAGCGAGTTCTGATACCAAAAAAGTGGGTCAGGCATGGAGGCTCATGCCTGTAATCCCAGCACTTTGGGAGGCTGAGGCAGGTGGACTACTTGAACTCAAGAGTTCAAGACCAGCCTGGGCAACATGGTGAAACTCCATCTATACAAAAAATACAAAAATTAGCCAGGCGTGCCTGTGATCCCAGCTACTTGAGCTGCTGATGCAGGAGGATTGGGTGAAACCAGGAGGTCAAGGCTGCAGTGAGCCAAGATGGCGCTCTAGCCTGGGTGACAAAGTGAGATCTGCATCAAAAAAAAGTGAATTTATTCCAAAGCTAGCTTGGAGGAAGGGGCACAAAATGTCCTGACTTTAAATGTGCCACTTCCCCTTTGGAGCAGAAAGCAGGCATTTTATAAGGTAAGGGAAGAAATAAGCAAGGGCAGGGCCTCCCTGCTACAGGGCAGCTGTTATCTACCAGGCTGTTATCTACAGGGCAGTTATGTAACAGGGAGTTGGGCTGGCACCTTCCTTGACAGAAATAAGTTGTAAAAGTGGACAAGTGGGCATGCTTTTGAGATGCCCCCCCTAATGGGTGTGAGTTCCAGGGTGACCTCCCTGAAAGTGAGAGCTCCATTGGGGGGGGCGTGCTTTGGTTTGCCATCAGCTGTCAGCTCTCCAGAAGAGAGCCATCTTGGAGCAGAGTTAGATGAACTTGCCCTGTAGGGAATGTCTGGTGAGGGGGAGGTGAAAGGGTATATTTGCATTTCTAAAAGTTGAAGCAAAAAGCAGAGAACAGGGGAAATCAGAACAGGAGAAAAGAAGAAAAAATAATAAGAAAATAATTAAACTGTATCTTAGACAAATGAGGGTTATCAGCTACAAGAGAACGTTCTGTCCACAGCTTTCCTAGCATGATCTCAGCATTGCTGCTCAAGAAGACCCCCCAGTCCAACGCTGGTCACAAGTCTTGAGCCACGGTGGCACTGGCTTTCCAGGTGAATTGTGTAGCTTCCAGAGCCTCAAGCATTTTTGGACGGAGGCCTTTCCCCTTTCTGAGGTTTTGCCTCTCATTCCATGATGGGGCTTTTCTGCTTTATTTATAAGCTGTGCAGTAGCTGATCAGCCACACTCAGGTATTAGGGTCTTTGAAAGTGCCTTCCCAGGCCCTCGGCCCCTCCTGGTCCACAGCTCTGATGCACCTTGTCGGCATCCACACACTCCACGGTGACCCAGCAGCCTGGCCTTGATGTCAAATATCCCTTTAAGAAATCTAAAATGTTCTTTTCCAAGAGTGTTGACACTTGTTTTTAAATGCTGTAGCCCTGACATGAAGTCAAGGTTGCCAGGGCCGACCTGCAGACCCTGACACAGTGACAGATGAACAAATGTACTCAGACACAGATATCCAGTGAAAGAGTGGGCTGGGGATCTGGGCAGCTTGCAGACCCCAAGGAGGGTGCTGTAAAGAGTTAGCAGCCATGGCCCTGACCAGCTGGCACTCTGGGCATTTATTCAGTATAGATTTAATGACAGAGGCTTTGAGTGAACACACTTGTAGATAATGATTAAAGGTCAGGTTCTGAGGCCTAAAGCAAACACCATTTGTGGATAATAACATTGCTGACCCCCCAAGTAGAGGGCAGTCATACCCCCATGGATGTTCAAAGGTCAGTCTTAGGACCACATGAGTAAACAAGCTCTTTAAATAAACTCCCCCACTTTCCTTTGTATCTACTTCTGCCTACTTGTCCCTAGGTAAGAACTGCTGCCTTTGGCTCATTCTTTCCTGAGGCTTTTGCAAAAACTTTCCAGCCTTCCAAGAAGGTTTGCATCTGTTTTTCAATTTTTCCCACCATCCTGACTGAACCCCTACACAAGTGATGGACACAATTCCTTAGGTAGAATCCATGTATTCTGTTCTCCTCTTTTTCCTTCTCTTGCTTCTGTCTTCCATCTGGCATAAATGAAGGCTCCAGGCCTGCCGTCTTCCTTTTCCATCCCTCCTCACTCAGCCTCCCTCCCCTGGCTGACAGCATCAGGATTCACTCCTTGGCCCTGGCTGGGACCTCACAGGGATCCTGCCTCCTCCCTTTCTTCTGTCATCCTCACCCTGCTGGTCACCATGACCTCACAAATGTACCTCCTCCTGTAACCACCCAATGGGTTTACCCTGCCACTGCATAGACAGAGCCAATTTATCAAGACAGGGGAACTGCAGTAGACAAAAAGTAATTCACACAGAGCCAGCTGTGCAGAAGACTGGAGTTTTATTATTACTCAAATCAGTCAGAGTTTTTAAAGATAATTTGTCAGGTAGGGGCTTGAGAAGTGGGGAGTACTGATTGGTCATTGGAGAAGGAATCATAGGGGGTTGAAGTGAGGTTTTCTTGCTGTCCTCTGTTCCTGGGTGGGATAGCAGAACTGGTTAAGCCAGATTACCAGTGTGGGTGGTGTCAGCTGATCCATGGAGTGCAGGCTCTCCAAAAATATCTCAAGAACTGCTCTTAGGTTTTACAGTAGTAATGTTTTCCCCAGGAGCAGTTTGGGGAGATTCAGACTCTTGGAGCCAGAGGCTGCATGACCCCTAAACTGTAATATCGAATCTTGTAGCTAATTTGTTAGTCCTATAAAAGCAGACTGGTCCCCAGGCAAGAAGAGGGTCTTGTCAGGAAAGGACTATTACCAATTTTGTTTCAGAGTCAAACCATGAACTGAATTGTTTCCCAAAGTTAGTTTGGCCTATGCCCAGGAATAAACAAGGACATCTTAGAGGTTAGAAACAAGATGGAGTCAGTTAGGTTTGATTTCTTTCACTGTCATAATGATTTCCTTAGTTATGATTTTTGCAAAGGCAATTTCACTCCCTCTACCTAGTCTAGCCCTTTCTTCTCAACCCAGCAGGACTGCCAAGCCACCTAAACTAGCTGTCCTGCCTCTAAACTCTGCTGCTCTCATCCCAAACAAATCTAAGGAGAAAATCTTCTCCATGCCAGTTTGCCCTGTGCATTCCCCGGAGCCCTACCTTGCTCTGCTCCTTCCTAAACTCTTAAGTTGCTCTCATCCTCTGTTCACTTAGTGTATCCCCCATTCAACCTTGAGGCTGAGGTCAAGACATGCATCCTGGCTGGATGTGGTGACTCACACCTGTAATCCCAGCACTTTGGGAGGCGGAGGTGGGTGGATCACCCGGGGTCAGGTATTCAAGACCAGCTTGGCCAACATGGTAAAACCTCATATCTACTTAAAAATACAAAAAAAAAAAAATGCAAAAATTAGCCAGGCGTGGTGACATACACCTGTAATCCCAGCTACTTAGGGGGCAGAGGCAGGAGAATCCTTGAACCTGGGAGGCAGAGGTTGCAGTGAGCCAAGATCATGCCACTGCACTCCAGCCTGGGTGACAGAGTGAGACTCCATCTCAAAAAAAAAAAAAAAAAGAAAAGAAAAAGAAAAAGTACGTCCTATTTTTGGCCTTTCCTGACCTTCTACTCCTAAAGCATCTTATAGTTACTATATTCTAACATTACCATCTTGGGGTGGAAGCACTATTTTTTGTTTCTGTTTCCAAAAAATATCACAGGGCTTTTATATTACTTATCTTTGTGCCTTCAGTATTTTGCATAGACCTTAACACAAAATAGGAGCTCAGTAAACTTCTGCAGAAATAAAATATTTCTCCTTTTCCATAAGGTCTGCCTGGTGATATGAAAATATTTTCTTAAAGCAATTTGTCTGTTTAATATTGTTTTAATAATGCTTCTCTAAGTTAAGAAACATACATCCTGCTGGCACATTTCACAGAGACTCAGAGAAGGCACTAATGACAAAGGAAGCCCCCCTTCAAGTTGAGAATAACAACAATAGTATGACAACAAAGGAAGCGCAGAGCATGCTGTAGTGTAAGGAGGAAGAAAATGCCCCTATCCACTGTAGTGCAAGGAACCAGCACACCTTCACACTCCAGCATCAAGAAGAAGGAAGTGTGCTTCCACTGTACCGTGACAACAAAGGAAGCGCCCTTCATGAGCTACAGACTACTTTGTTACTGGGTTTGCTACTGTTTCACTAACTGATGGGCTGCAGCCTCTGTTCCCGTCATCTTCTGCCTATACCGGGATCCCAGACTGATATGATAAGCCTGAAACTCAAAGGCAGAATGTCGGATGTGGAGGCATGTGTTGACCAATTGTGTAAGGATATTGTACATCTCTTGTTTTCATCCAGATCCTTTTCCATTGTAAATGGTAGAATTCCAACTCAAACAAGTGTAAGGTAGAGAGGAGGAGTTTTTTTGACTCGGGTAATCAGGATTTTAAAAGCAAAAAGCAGGAACAGAAAGTAGGCTGATACAGAATTGTCAGGAATGCTCCTTGGTTTACAGAAGTAACATTGATTAGTAACTGGCTACACATTTTAACCTATAGAATGTGGGTTATTATGTCCAGTGTGGCATGGCATTGTTAGATTAATTTATAGCTACTTGTGGCAATAGCAATTTTAAGACATGAATATAGGCCAACGTGATGGCTCATGCCTGTAACCCCAATACTCTGGGAGGCCGAGGCAGGAAGATCACTTGAGGCCAGGAGTTCAAGACCAGCCTGAGCAACATAAGCAGATTTGGTCTCTACGAAAAAATCAAAAAATTAGCTGGATGTGGTCATCTGTGCCTGTGGTCCCAGTTACTTGTGAGACTGAGGCAGGAAGATGCCTTGGTCCCAGGATATTGAGACCACAGTGAGCTGTGATCACACCACCACACTCCAGCCTGGGTGACAGAGCAATAGCCTATCTCTTTAATTAAAAAAAAAATGAATATATAGTTAAAAATGGTGGGGCAGGCAAGGGGCGGGGTGGGGGGAGTAGGCACGATTGTCTCATTTTAATGTGCCTCTGGGCCTGATGACTTAGAAGGACTCACATTCCTCAGACAAAAGTTCTCTTGACTAGGAAGTCCACCTGCCCTCACAGCCAGTGTCATGGAAGCTCTCTCCCCTGTCTTGATTCTGCTCTCTTCTGGCTGCATTTTCACACTTGTTTCCAGGAGCTCCAGCTTCACAAAGGCTCCACCTCAGCAGCCCAGTAGAGAGAGGCTCTGGGGGCTCGTTGCAATTCTGAGTTGGACAGCTCAGGCAGGAGCTTAGAATTGTTTCTAACCAGTGTTTGTTCTTGTCCCAAACCTCAAAGTTTCTTCTTAAGATAAATCTGTTAATATTCTTTAAAAAAATATTTCTGAACTTCATTTCACCATTAGTCTTTTACACAGACATTGATTTCTTTGCATTGTTCTTTTATTTCCTTACAGTGATGATATACAGAAATCCAGATATTTGCTACTCTGTAAATGTAAACTCTGTAAGAAAATGTAATATTCCTGGATTCCTGTCTTAGATGATTAGTTTTATGTTGTTTAACACAAATCGATATTACAAGTAAAAGACATTTATATATTTTTTAAAATAAATTGTTTTTTGGGGAGCCTGTGGATGAAAGACTGACTCTTCTTGAGAGAAATCACCCAGAGCTCTGAGAGTTTAAACATATTGGGATGGGATGGACTGATTAGTACTGATTAATAGATAAAGTCTCCTCAGAAAACGTCAGAGCCATTTGGGTAAGGGAGGGATCTCTGGCGTCATATTTTTGATTTGCTCTTCGGTCTTTTTATTGATGATTTGTCATTTGGCTGCAAACAAGATAGTTAACCTAGATTTCTAAAATCCTGGAACTGAGCATTTAGAAATGAACACTGTGAGATTGCAGGTTCGTAGATGTGTTGGGTACAACATCTTCCAACAAAGAGAAAGGGGACCTTTTTTTCCTGAGTGGTTAGAAGGAAAACACGCTTCCTGCCTACTGAGCGGCTGTCTCAGCGCTCCTGCTGCCCCACCTGCGTGGTTTTTCACTCCCTTGCCCACGCTGCCTTCCCTAAGCACAACGAATCAGCTGGAGGATGCTCTCAGCTCACCAGGTCCAGAGCTTCCTTGCTCCCTCTGCCCCTGGAATCCCTCCCCCACACTCCTAAGTAGCCAGATCTTCTCCAGATTTTAAGGTCGATTACAAGTGTTATCTCCTCTTTACAACTTTTTCTGGTCCTCTCTGTTGGAAGTTCTCCTCCTTAAGTCTCCACTCGTTTTATTATCTACTTCCTTCATAACACTCATTACCTTTTATTGTAGATATTTGTAAGTTTTGCTTGAATGCATTACCAGATTGTATATTCTGTGCAAGTCTTACCTATTCTGATTCATTTCTGTATCCTCTACACCACGCAGCAGAATCTGGCATAAAATGATGTAAACAGAAAAACCAAACTCTGTAAAATATTTTATTAATAAAGAGGTTTATTCTGAGTCAACGTGGCTGCCCATGGCCTGGAGAAAACACAAACTCAAGAAACCTTGATTAAGTGGCCCCAAGGCAGTCGGGTTATAATCTGATTTTATACATTTTAGGGAGACTGGAATTGCAGGTAAAATCATAAATCACACATGGAAATTCTACATTGGTTTGGCCCAAAAAGGCGGGGCATCTGGAAGCAGGAGTTTATAAGTCATAGGTGGGTTTTAGGGATTCTTTAGTTGGCAGTGAGTTGAAAGAGTTAAGTTTTTTCTTTTTCTTTTTTGTTTTTGTTTTTGAGACGGAGCCCACCTCTGTACCCTAGGCTGGAGTGCAGAGGCGTGATCTTGGCTCACTGCAGCCTCCGCCTCCCAGGTTCAAGCAATTCTCCTGCCTCAGCCTCCCGAGTAGCTGGGATTATAGGTGCCCACCACCATGCCCAGCTAATTCTTGTAATTTTAGTAGATATGGGGGTCTCCTCATGTTGGCCAGGCTGGTCTCAAATTCCTGACCTCAGGTGATCTGCCCACCTTGGCTCCCCAAATGCTGGGATTACAGGTATTAGCCACTGCACCTAGCCTAGTTAAGTTTTTTCTAAAGACTTGCTGGCCACAGTGGCTCTCGCCTGTAATCCCAGCACTTTGGGAGGCCAAGGAGGGTAGATCACTTGAGGTCAGGAGTTCGAGACCAGTCTGGCCAATATGGTGAAACCCCATTTCTACTGAAAATGTAAAAATTGGCCAGGTGTGGTGGTGTGCACCTTCAGCTACTTGGGAGGCAGACGGAGGAGAATCGCTCAAACCCAGGAGGTGGGGGCTCATCTTGCAGTGAGCCAAAATCACACCACTGCACTCCAGACTGGGTGACAGAGTGAGACTCCGTCTCAAAAATGAAAAGAATAAAATAAAGACTTGAAGTCAGTACAAAGGATGCTTAAGTTAAGGGGGTCTGCTATCTGTCATATGATACTATAGCAGAGTCAAGTTGGAAAGTCAGCCATGGCATACTGAGTTAATTAAAAATAAACAAAAACCTTTAGCAAGTTTTCATAGTTTGCAGAGTGTGACTTAACACTTGCCTAGCATGGCCTTAGGTCCTATTAATGATCTGGTATCTTTTTGCCACAGAATCCACTGTATCAGCCTTATGATCTCTGCCTTTATGTTAATTCCAGTCGTTTGTGCCTAAATTCCAAAAGGAATGGGGTATGATGAGGCATGTCTGACTTCCCTTACCATCATGGCCGGGAATTTAGTTTAGTTTAGTTTTGTTCTGTTTTGTTTTGTTTTGTTTTGTTTTGTTTGTTGAGATAGAGTCTCGCTCTGTTGCCCAGGCTGGAGTGCAGTGGCATGCTCTTGGTTCACTGCAACCTCGGTCTCTTGGGTTCAAGCGATTCTCTTACCTCAGCCTCCCGAGTAGCTGGGATTACAGGCCTGCAGCCACTATGCCCAGCTGATTTTTGTATTTTAGTAGAGACTGGATTTCACCATGTTTGCCATGCTGGTTCTTGAACTCCTGACCTCAGGTGATCTGCCTGCCTTGGCCTCCTAAAGTGATGGGATTGTAGGCATGAGCCACTGCACCCAGCCAGGAATTCAGGTTTTAAGGTTTTTCTGGGGTTACCCTTGGCCAAGAAGCTTTATTCAGTCAGTGGGGGGCATTAGGATTTTATTTTTAGTTTACAATAGATTGAATATAATCCTTGACAAAACAGAATAATGTAGAAATCCCACTATGCAATTTAATTCCAATCCAGAAATATTATCATTTGTTCTTTTCTTCCCCCAATACAGAAATAACTCACACATCATAAATTCACACCTCTTAAAATTGTACAATTCAGTGTGTTTAGTGTATTCACAAGGTTGTGGAACCATCACCAACATCCTTGGGAGCCCACTGCTGAAGCACTGGAATATCTAATCCAGGACATCTGCATCATTCTACAAAGCAACCCTGGACCCATTAGCGGGCACTCCCCATTTCCCTTCCTGCTCTTCCTCCCAACAACCATTAATCTATTTTCTCTCTGTAGATTTGCCTATTCTGGACATTTGACATAAATAATTGTATAATATGTGGTCTTTTGCGACTAGCTCTGTTTTCTTAGCATAATGTTTTGATCTGTGTGTAACATACATCTCTATTTCATTCCTTTTGTGGTTGCATAATATTCCACGATATAGATATACAATATTTTATTGTCTATTTATCGTTGGTGGACATTTCTGTGTTTCTGTTTCTGTGCTTTTATGAATAATGCTACTACGGGTATTTGTGTACAAGTTTTTGTCTAAATATACACTTTATTTCTCTTGGGTATTACCAAGAATTGGAATTACTGGGTCCTATGGTAACTGTGTGTTCAACTTTTTTAGAAAAAGGTGAACAGTTTTCCAGGGTGGCTGCGTGATTTACATTCCCACCAGCAGTGTGTGAAGGGTTCTGATTGTTCCACATCTCACCAACACTCGTTACTATCTTTTCTATTATAACTGTCCTAGTGAGTGTGAGATGGTATTCACTGTGCTTTTGATTTGTAGTTCCCTAATTAATAATGTTGAGCATCGTTTCATATGCAAATTGATTCTTTGTATATCTTCTTTAGAGAAATATTTGTTCAAATCCTTTGTTCCTATTTTAATTGGCTTGTCTTTTTATTGTTGAGTTGCGGTAGTTCCTTAAATACTCTGAATACTAGAGCCTTTGTTCTCAAGCACACATAACTCTACGTTTAGTCTGTCCTCACCCTTGGGTATCTGTTCAGAAAAGAATAGCGTCAAGTTTTGCCCCGATTTTATCGTTTCAATTGTGTTGTATGTTAGCAATGTTAAAAGTTTTAACTACACGATTCTAAATATGGACCTTCCCAACATTTACAAATGGAGCGGGGATAGATGGAATGTTCAAAAGAAAATGTGAATATGCTTTGAAAAATTGTTTTGCCGACGTAGATGTGAAATCAGCAGAACCCTGTAACTGATGAGGAACACAGTCAGTTAGCGGCCGCAATCACAGGAGCAGCACAGGGAAAGTCACAAGGAGGGAAACAGCAAAACAGAAAGGCCGGAACACAGGAGTGGGTAGAGGGATACCTACAGCGAGGCATTCATGAAATAGGCGCTTTCCGGGCAGTGGTTAACTGATTTGTCAGAAATTGCAGACTGCGAGAAAAGAAGAAATAGACTTGTTGGGAAGGAAGCAGCGGTGCCGGGTCCTCTGCGGACACCTGGACCTGGGCTCCGAGTCGGGCTGTTGCTCGAACGGCCGCTAGGTGGCGCTGACGAGGCCCGGGCTCCTGAGCTGTACCGAGCTGCGCCCGGGCGCGGGGAGACGCGGACGGCGACCGGAGGTGTGGGCCCCTCGTGCGGTGTCTGAGGGACAGCGGCCCTGTGTTGAGCTGCTACGTGAAAGGGTGCGCTGCTTCCCTCTGCTCACCCTTTCACCTGCTCTATCTGCTGACTGTTGCACCCGGTGGCGGAGAGCAGAGGCGAAGCTGGGGTGGGGCCGGTGAGGCTGTGGGGCTTGCTGGACGACTGAGCGCTCCAGGGCCGGAGCAAACGGCAGCGAGGGCCCAGCGGCTCACTGCTGTGCTCTCTTTTTCCTCTTCTAGGAATATTTTTTCTGTCTTAAAAACATTCCAAGTCCATCAACGGATGACTGGAGAAAGCAAATGTGGTACTTAGACACTGTGGAATACTATTCAGCTCTCAAAAGAGTAAAATCATGGTTTTTTTGGAGGTAATTTTCTAAGTGAAACAACTCAGAAACAAAAGTCAAATACCACATGTTCTCCTAAGTGAGACCTAAGCGGTGTGTGCACGAGGACACAGGAGTGGAAGAACAGTCCTCGGGGAGGAAGCCTGGGAGGCAGGGAGGGACGATTACTCACCGGGTGCAGTGTGCACTATGCAGGTGATGGCTACCCTGTGCGCTCCATCCATGCCACAATGCTGCATGTGTATCCCCTATGTCTATCACTGAAAAAGCAAAGTCCAAGCTTAGAACTCGTGTGTGTGTGTGTGTGTGACTCTGCACATTCCTGCACAGATCCTGGGTCCGTTCTGCAGAACTGCCCCGCACCAGAAGGGATGAAGGTGTGCGGTGGCCTCATCCTCTTTGAAACAGCTCTTAGTTCAGATGAAACCATCTTTCCAGAGGCGCAGTGGTTTCCTGATGGAATTGGGGGTTCGGGAAGAGCAATAACCTTTTCTTTACAGGACAGGATCAAATCACAGAGAACAGATTAAGTGGAGGCAATCATGTCCCATCATCCAGGGATGGAGCATGATTGTGTGGCCTAAATGACATGCCCTTGGAGAGCAGCAAGTTCTGAGAAATTTGCAATGGCTTGCAGTCTAGATAGCATGGGAGTTCCGTGGGTTTGCCTAGTACCCTAATGATCTCACCGCATCGTTCAACAGGAGAGGTTTTGGATTGCTAAGGGAATACCACCTGACCCTAAGCAGGGCCACTGCTGAAGTTATTCTGTAGTTCACTCAGCAAGCATCAGTGATCTGATGAGCACCTAGGAAATAGCCTTTGGAGGGGTTTATTCTACTGGAGAAACCAGACATTCACAAAGAACCACAGCAATCAGGCAAGAAGCTAAAGGGCAAATGGCATTTAGACCAGCATCCCCTTGATGCAGGAGTGGTTGAACCAAGTTTAGAACCAGTTTGATGAACATGCAGAGAAGTAGGAGGAGAGCATCCCAGATAAAGGAAAGACTGGACTCGGGTAGGCACAGGGAAAACATCAGGTCAAGTGAGGATCAGCAGGCATTTGATAAGTTTTTGTTTTTTGGGTTTGTTGTTGTTGAGATGGAGTTTTGCTTTTATCGCTTAGGCTGGAGTGCAGTGGCATGATCTCGGCTCCCTGCAACCTCCGCCTCCCATGTTCAAGTGATTCTCCTGCCTCAGCCTCCCAAGTAGCTGGGACTACAGGCTCACACCACCAGGCCTGTCTAATTTTTGTATTTTTAATAGAGACAGGATTTCACCATGTTGGCCAGGCTGGTCTTGAACTCCTTACTTCAGGTGATCCTCCTGCCTTGGCCTCCCAAAGTGCTGGGATTACTGGTGTAAGCCACAGCACCCAGCCTGATAAGGTATTAATAAGTGGTATTAATAAGTGAGTAGGGTTAAATGAAGAGAGTGATGATGAGGAATGGATTATTTAAATAAGAGTTGCTCACTGGTCTCTTTAATTAAAAAGAATGTGGCCAGGTGTGAAGGTCCTAGCACTTCAGGAGGCTGAGGCAGGAGAATCACCTGAGCCCAGAAGTTTGAGATTGGCCTGGGCAATATGGCAAAACCTCGCCTCTACTAAAACTATAAAAAGGTGGCCAATCGTGGTGGCATGCAACTGTAATAACAGCTACTTGGGAGGCTGAGTTAGGATTGCTTGAGCCCTGGAGACGGAGGAGTTTGCAGTGATTTGCAGTGAGCCGAGACTGTGCCACTGCACTCCAGCCTGAGCCACAGAGTGAGAACCCGTCTCAAAAAAAAAAAAAAAAAAAGCAAGGTCACAGTAAAAAGTTCAGAGAATGGAAAAGGATAGACAGCAGAACTGGAAACCCTCCCTTCCTGGGTCTCAGTTGTTTATTGGGTGCCTTTGAGCCCTTCCCCTGTTCATATACAAGAATCCATTAACATAGTGATTTGATATGCAGACGTTACTACTCTCTGTCTTGTCCCGCAGCCTACTCTGGGATTTAACATGCCAGTACATCTCCAAATGTAGTCTATTTTCTCCAAACAGAGGGAGAGACTTCTTTTATTAAAGATACTTCTGTCCAGGCATAGTGGCTTACATGTAATTCCAACATTTTGAAAGGCTGAGGCAGGAAGATTGCTTGACCAGGAGTTCCAGACCAGCCTGAGCAACACAGTGAGACTTCATGTCTACAAAAATTTTAAAAATTAGCTATGTTTGGTGGCACACACCTGTAGTCCCAGCTACTTAGGAGGCCAAGGTGGGAGGATCTCTTGAATGCAAGTGTCAGAGGCAGCAGTAAACTATGATCACACCACTGCAGTCCAGCCTGGGCAACAAAGCAAGACCCTATCTCTATTATTTTTAAAGATACTTCTTTGTGTTTTTATTTTTTTGTATGTAGAAGTATTAATTTTATTTTAAATAAGATTTAAAATATCACATATCCTTAAAATGCATTAGTACAGCAGTTGTTTGAAAGATTTGTACTTGAATTCTGCAGCCCCTGTTTGCAGAAGGTGCTTGGTGTATCTGAGAGATTGAACCTTGCTGTTTAGAAGCTGCTGATGGTGACTGTAACTTCCTCTAGCTCATGAAGAATAACTTCACAATCATTTTCCCATGTCAACCGCTGAGTTTAAATTTCCCAGTTGCATTAGAAGAGAAACGGGACAGCTAAATGCTGTGTGATCCTGGGCCAGCCCCTGGAGGAAAGATGGGGAGATTGCTACAGAGGACACCGTAGTTCTGTTAGCTGACTTTGGATATGGATGGTTGATTAGGCAAGAGGACTGGAGCAACATTTGTGGTTACGTCAGAGAATCGCATCCTTAGGAAATACACGTGGACAAGGGCATACTGGCTCCAGCTTACTTTCAAATGGTTCAGGGGAAAAAAGGTGTAAATGTGAATGTGAAAACATACAGATAGGGAAAGTATATGATGAAGCAAATGCAACAGAATGCTAACAATTGAAGTAACTGGGTGAAGAGTATGTGGAACATTTTTATACTATTCTTTCTGTGAGCTTGGAATTATTTCAATTTTTTTTTAATTTTTGTGGATACATAGTTGGCGTATCTATTTATGGGTTGCATGAGATATTTTGAAACAAGCATGCAATGTGTAACAATCACATGAGGGAAAATGGGGTATTTCAAATTTTAAAAAATACATTTTGTTAAATATTCATCTGAGGACTACTATATATACAATGAGCTTACTGTGCATGTTTTAATCATATTTGTAGAAGAGAAAATAGCTTATTTCATTACGATAATGCCTACCAATGCTTTAAATTATGTATCTTGTTTTCTAGTCAAATTCTAAGAATCCTAAGGCATTTTCTTGTCTCCCTCTCCCTGACCTTCAAGTCTGATCAGCCTCCAAGGTCTTCCAAGTCTCTCTGGATGCTTCTCTCTTCCATTCTTCTGAATGTCTGTTGTGCTCGCCTCCCTGGCTGCACCTCGGGCTCTTTACAGTGGGTTTCACTGCCCTCTTGCCCACTTTTCCCATCTCTCCAGTCCCCCAGTTCACCTTCCTTCTCAAAGCACAGCCCTCGTCAGATCGAAGCTGCCCAGAACTGCCGGTGTGCCAGGACCACCCCACACAGCAGTGCAAGTTTCCAGCCGCACAGGGGCATCTAACCAGACTAGCCTTGGGGACTGAAGTCCCGATGGCTCTGCTCCCCAAGCCCTGTGCCTGGCACAGGGACATATCAGCCCAGAGGGAGCGATCCACTGGGGTGAGAAATCTGGCAGAAAACAAATGGTCCCCTCAAAACAGGTTACTGAAGAGAGCTTGATCAAGGCATTCAGCCTGACAATGGGGGACAGGAAAAGGAATCTGACCTCCTCCCATCACCGTTCCATTCCCCCTGCACCCACAGAAGCTGGGCCAGGGAGCCCAGTGGAGACTGTCTGCAGAGTCAGCCACCTTGGGCAGGAGAGAGTGGGTCTGCAGCCCAGTAGAACCCCCAGCATCCAGACTCTGCTTCATAGAAGGCAGCGGACTTGGGCTCACAGACCTGCTGGTAGCTCATCACTTAGCAGATGAAGAGATGACTTGCATTTCCTCTTTTAATATCAAACCCTCCCACAGACCCCACTTCCAGACTTTCTCTCTTCCAGCTCCTCTAGCTACTAGGCTCCCAACATGAGCTTAGCCTGCACCACCCACCCTAAAAGTCCCACTGTTCCAAGCAGGCCCTGAAGGCCTCCTCCAGTGTTTAGACTCCTGCCCAAGCACAGCCTGGGCCACTGGACCCCTGGCTCTTGGCTTCTGTGTCTTAACTTCTTGTAGCATGCATTGGCCAGGCCAGGTGTGCTGTGGGAAGCAGTGTCTCTGGCTGGACACCAAGCTCCCCAAGGGGAGGGCTGTCACCTAAGACAGTCTGACCTCTGTGAGCAGAGCCCAGCGTGGCACCTTCATGACCAGCTCACTGCCCAGACAGACATGCCTCAGCCTCCCCTATCTCAGCTCACTGCAATCTCCACCTCCCCGGCTCAAGCAATTCTCCTGCCTCAGCAGACTGAGTAGCTGGGATTACAGACGCTCACCACCACCCCTAGCTAATTTTTTGTACTTTTAGTAGAAACAGGGTTTCACCATGTTGCCCAGGCTGGTCTCGAACTCCTGACCTCAAGTGATCGACCCACCTTGGCCTCCAGAGTGATGGGATTACAAGCATGAGCCACTGTGCCCAGCCAAGCCTTTCTTCCTAAAGCAGTGATTCCCCAGGGAAAAGGAGGAGGCACTCCTTCAGGCAGAATTGGAAAATTGTGTGGTGTGAGTCTGTGCAGAGCAGGTAAGGAAGAAAAGGATGTGTGGGTTGCCAGGCAGGACGGCAGTGACCTGGGGGACCCAGCACCCACAGAACCTCAGTACTGTGGAGGAGCCTACTGCTCTTTGCCGCCCGGCGTCATAACATCATACTGCCTTATTTCATGGATCGATGCGCCACTGAAGTACCTGAGCAGAAACACCATGATGGTGTCGGCTGTCAACTAAACGAGGGCAGGTGAGGCTCAGAGAATGGTGTGCACAGCCTAGACGCCCCAGGACACTTGGCGCTCAGATTCAGGGAACCTCCTATAGAACAGAGCATCTGAGGCTGTTCTCATTGTTTAACTTTTTATTTGAAAACAATCTCAAACTTAGAAAAATGTTGCAAGAATAAGAAGAGTTCAAAGGCTTCCCAAATGCCCCTGACCCTGTTTGTCTCTTGTTCATATTTCCCAGTGTGCCTTCTCATTTGCATACATTCTGTAGATGCTCAGATGGAGGTGTACACAGGTGAATCTTTCTCAATCTTCTGAGAGCTTGCTGTGGCCATCATGGCCCTTTACTCCTAAAGGACATCCGTGTGTGTTTCTGGGGCAGGATATTCCGTTACATGACCATGGTACAGTTCTCAAAGTTAGTCAATTGACCATTGAGACAATAAGTGTGTCTGACCCATCATGTGCACGGCAGTTTCATCATGCAGCCCCTCTGTGTGTTCTCCAGCATTTCCCCCTCCGGGATTGGAGGTATAGCACTTGGGTGTCATCTCTCCTTAGCTCTTTATGACATTGGCATTTGTGAAGAATACAGGTCCCCCATCCTTTTTATTTTTTCAATTTTAGGTTTGCCCAATGTTTCCTCCTGACTTAAATTCAGGAAATGCCTTTCTGGCCAGAACACTGCACACATTCTGTGGTGTCCTACCCAGGGTCTCACCTGTGAAAGCCTATGATGCCCCCTCCTCCTGCTTTGGTGGGGTCAATTGTGATGACCCAGCTTGTTGTCCAGTTTCTCCACTGTGTGACTACTCTTTTTCTTTTGCAACTAACAAACACCATGTGGGGAGGCACTTTAAGACCATGCAGCACTCCTGCTCCTCATTAAACCCTCTCCCTGCATTCAGCATCTCCTGCCGATTCCACCGGACCCACACTTCTCCACGGTGGCCAGAAATGATGTGTCCCCTGTCCGGGCCCTCCTTCTGCACTTACTAGCTGCCCTTGGCTAGAGTCCTTCCTTCTCTGTTTATTTATTTATTTATCTGTCTGTTGTTGGCAGGGACACCTGACGGGCCTGTATTTTTCAGTAGCATAGAATTCATTACTGTACTTAACTGTTTTGGTGCTCACATCATCCCAGATTTGGCCAAATGAGAGCCCCTTCAATCCAGCTCTTGTGTGCTAGGGGTGTGCTCCCAGCATTTTTGGGCGCTTCCTTACTTTCTAGCATAACAATGTTCCAGGTTTAGCTCATAGCTACCCTGCCCTGCCCACCCCACACCTCCCCTACCCCCAGTTAGTTATTTCTCTAAGGATGACCAAGATTCAGGCACTGGCCCCACTGGCCGCTGCTAGAGAATCTTCTTGGCATTTCAGCAGACAGAAGTAGGAAATACCTGCATGTGGATACACAGGGAGAAACATGCACAGGCACACAAATACACATGCACACACCCATTTGTGGACAGAATCATGAGTGTGTCTATGTATGTTTTAGAAATCATGAGCTCATACCAATTCCTGCAATTCCAGTCCATCCCCACAGGCCTCTTTCTTGCCTCTCTTCATTCCATATGTATGTGTTGCCTCTTCCTTTCTGAAAATCCTGGCTCTCATTCACAACGTAACACATTTCTTCATTTGCTCAACCATACAATACATCTAAATTTGTTTGAGATTCACGTGCAATCAGGGAATCCCTTTTGAATGTCAATCTCAACTTATCCATAGTTTAAATCCATCAAATGTTGCTAAGTAATGACAAATAAAAGCAAACCATGCTATGCAAACACAGACAAAGATGAAGCTCTGTGCCCATTCTTCTTTGTTGACAGCTCTGCAAGTTTTAGGACAAGCCACTCCAGCTTCTCTGTGGTCGGCTTATAGTTCCTACCTGGTATAAGAAAAGTTTACGTTATGTTTAATTTCATAGACAATTTGATATTCTATTATAAGGAATACTGTTGCTTTAAACTCTGTAACTAAACCAAATTCTAAAAGAAACCAGTTGCTAAGGCAACTGGGCAAAGAGATAATTAATTCATCAGTCATTATATGCAGATTAATCTGCCTAACTGAGTGGGAAAGGAGGTAGGCTTGTTTGATTTTTTTCCTTTTGGAATTAGTGGAAGAGAGAATGGTATGATTTTTAAAAAAAATCTGTAAGAGGCTTCAGAGTTCATTCTGGAAAGGTTGGAGGCTTTGGAATCCAACAGAACTCTACTCTTTCAGGCCCCTGTGAAAGCTATGGATCAAGTTGTGGGCAATGCGGTGCATTTTATAATCATCAAATGAGATGCTAAAAATAAAGCATCTCTCAGTGTCTTTTAAAAATGAAGATGAAGAGTGACTTACAAATATTATCATAAGTTTCTCTTAAAAAAGAAATGATGTTTTTATTCACTTGTAGAATTGACCACACAAATCCCTATGTAACCACTGTAACCGTTAGAGAATTCAGAGAACTTGACTGCAGGTCTACCCCTCCCAACTAGACTATTAAATTAATGGGATCAGGAAATGTCTTATTTATCCTTATAATCTCAAGGCGTAGAAATGTGCTAAATGTATGTAGTAGGCATTCAAAGAATGAATGAATGAATGAACATGCATTGCTTTAAAAGCACCTCAGAGCCTCCATCTGTCCTCCGGACTCTATGTTGCCATCTGCTGGTGTAAAAGTATAATTGTAATAAATGTGTCTAAGAACAAGGCATTGAAGTCTCTCAACTGTCATCAGGAGACTCTCTCACAATTGCTGTGCCGAAAATTCTACATGTGCATTTTGTTCTTTTTTTTATTTTGGTAAAATTTTGCTCATCCTTTTGCCCATCACATGTGCATTTTTGTACAGTTCCTAGCATAGCCTGTTACCTTTATGTTCCCAGCCAGCAGCTTGCACTGTGCCCAGCTGAGTGTCACAGGCCCTCAGTGGGTCTTTGTTGACTGTACTATAGTTCATCTTTCATGTGTCTGCCTAGCAGAAAGAGTTAGGAAATCCTCAAGGATGTCCACATGCTGCCTCGTGGAGAGGGATAAGATGGATATATATTTGTTCAATTTCTATTGAATGATCATCATAATTACCACAGTCCACTTATTTGGATCTTGCTGCCTGCCAGGCACTGTGATGCCATGGATTGATTCACCCAATCCTCACCACAGCCCCACGGAGGGAGTACCGTCACTCTCACTCATGCACCGAGAAGGACAGAGAATAACAAAGGAAGGGACCTCCACTGGCATGCTTGTTCAGTAGCCGCTGTGCTGCACCCACAGAAGGGGCTGCCCCTTAAGAAAAGTTGCCGTGCCAAGAGCATGCATTCTGCGGCTCGTCTGCTCACCCGACCTCTGAGACTGAGTTTCACTGTCTTCCAACCTGCCTCCTGGGCAATACCAGTTCCCTTCCCTCTGCCAGTCCTTCTGCAGTGCCTCCTCGCCTGAAATGTGCATCTTCTCTCCACGTGGTCCAACCCCACCGCTCCTCAACACTGGCCTCGGATGCCTCTCCCATGGGGAAGCTTTGCGCAATTCCGAGGACCCTCACACACCCTTCAGCGTCCCTCCCATGCCACCCAGCCCTCGACTCATACCCATCCTCGCACACTGCCCTCTGAGCAAGTGGGCTGTGCTAGTCATATTTGCTCAACTGCACAGAAACTTAAGAAATTGGTCTTAGAGTGTTCTTATCCTTTCTGGAATACATCTCCATGGGTGACGGCCTGTACCCAAGTGCTTCCACTGTAATCGTTACAGAATTCAAAGAACTTGACTGCAGGTCTATCCCTTTCAACTAGACTACATGAATCTTCCTTTCCTTTTAGTATGGACACAAAATCAGACTCTACGAACCATCTTTCCTTACAGTATACCCTCACATGATTTGCTTAAAATACGAGAGCAGTGTGAGGCAGACAGACATTACTGAATTCCAACATTGGATCAGTGTTAGTGCTAGGATTCATATGGAATCAGGTGTTAGCCTGGGGGCCACATGGAATCAGGTGTTGGCACTAGCATTTACACAAAATCAGGTGTTAGCACTGGGATTCATGTCACCACACCTCTGATATTCCACAGGCGCACTCACTGATACCAAACAAAAAACCACTGCATTTGAAATACAGACCACACTGTTCATCTGCCTTTTTGTTCCAAATCAAGGGACTTTGTGGAGTCTGACTCACTTTATAATAAAATATGTTTGTGAATATAATTACTTGAAGAATAGAAAAGTCATGGTACCTAGAACCATCTCTAAGTGCTGAAATTATTTTTTATCATAAAATATTCCTTAAGATAGAAACTTTGTTCATATATATGGTAGATTTCCTTGAAAACTTTTTACATTTTACTTCATGTGATGTTTGTTAATTAGTAAAGAAAGCACCATCTTTAAAGCATTTGAGACTGGTTTTGAAACTTCACTTTGGTATTAAAACACATTGGCTGAACAACATGTGTTTGAATATCTGCTGTAGTCCAAAATGCTGCTAGGCTATTTGAGGTTAAACAGCAGATTGAAACAGATGGGGCTGCTGATTTTCACTGTTCAAGTGAAAATCATTGGGCACTGTATTTGAGTTCTGGTTTGTAAAATGTATTTTCAATGCAACTTTGATGTGTGTGGTTCCTCTTAAAATACACCAGTGGTCCCCACACCTGCCCTTGCTTCACAGCCTGACCTAGTTTGATGGTTTTCAGGGAATTTTTTGAATTGTAAGACCTTGAGTGTTCCATTCCATTTGCCGGTTCCTCTTGTTATGCCTTGTAGGATACATTTTTGTTTGGTTTGTTGTAACATATTCAACGGCCTTTTCACCTTCTGTTTTAACACAGTAATTAAACTCCTATCTGTGCCACTGAGTCAAATATTTTAGTGGGAATATTACAGACCTGGATTTTTGGACAAGGAGTGGAGTCAGAGACATGTAACCTACTTTTCCCACTGATTCAGTGTTATTCTGGTTTTTAAAGCTGTGAGTTAAAAAAGGATGGGTTATTCTCCTTTACAGATGACACTTCTAAAAGCTCTTTAATATTATTTTGGTTATAGGGGTAAGAAAAATAGAAGATAAATTATCTCAATACATTGTAAAATATTTTATCAAGGAGTATTATGTACAGAAAAGGAAAATGGAAAATGTTTCCCTGCTTTTCTCTAAAAATTGTTAAAATTTTTACCATGATGTTTTTTAAATGTATTGTAATTAGGTCATGGAATGACCTCTGCTGCTAAAAATGGATGATCATCTACTCAGGTTATTTCCACCAGGATACTAAGGAAGAAAAAAGAGGTAAAACAACAGCAAGTCATTTAAAATGTCACGCAGGGACCCCCAGCTGAAGGCTGTGTGCACACGGGTCACTCAGCGGCCACAACTCCGCAGCATTCGGCTGTTTGCAACTCTCGGGCTGTAGCTGTCGGTTTCTTGGAGCATTATTGTGCACTGCATCTAGTGACGATTCACCTTTCATAAACTGTTTCCTTCCTCAGAGACAGTCTCACTCTGTTACCTAGGCTGGAGTACGGTGATGCAAAAATGACTCACTACAGCCTCGACCTCCTGGGCTCCCGCAATTCTCCTGCCTCAGCCTCCCAAGTAGCTGGGACTACAGGCACATGCCACCATGCCTGGCTAATTTTTGTATTTTTTGTAGAACTGGAGTTTCGCCATGTTGCCCAGGCTGGTCTCAAACTCCTGAGCTCAGGCAATCTGCCCAGCTTGGCGTCCCAAAGTGCTGGGCTTACAGGTTTGGGCCACCACACTGAGCATTAAACCTGTTGATCTACCTGTTCC